>MU386104.1:0-13219 GCA_022497145.1 Rostrohypoxylon terebratum
ATCCAACAGATCTTCCAGAGTCTTTCCGACAATTACCCGTTATTGGCTCATGCTGTCCCTACAAGGATCTTTTCAAGGTTGGAGGTTTGTGACAAAAAGCCCTGGCCTTACTCCAAGTTCTAACCTATGGCATATCATTCAAATCACGGTGAGAGCCGCAACCAACAAGCCGTCATCGCAACTTGAGATAGAAACAGTAGCCTTTGCTACGTTAGCCTTAATCATTTATGTCATTCTCTTGAATCACCCGCAGAACTTGGCGACATCTTTACAAGTCTCTGCCCAGCGTCTCCCAACTTTCCAAGAGTTCAGATGTATAAAGCACATGGAACAAATGCACTTTTGGGAAGTGTCCTTAGGGGACTATTCCATCCCCAATAACGCTTGTTATTCCCTACACCGCGACAGCCGCGAAGAGGCTACGTTTTTCTGGGGCGGAATAATTGGCGGTTTGATTTTCGGCAGCATACACTTGTTTGCATGGAATTCCCCATTTCCTACAGATATTGAAAGGATATTATGGATCTCATCTTCATTTATCACCGCTCTGTGCCCACTTCTTTCGTACGCTATCGAGATAGGCGATCGCGCGTTAATGAAAAACCACAGAGTCTCTGATAGGCGCCTCGTGTTGCGGAACTATACTAATATAATTAGTACAGTAGTACCCTTCGTCCTCGCGCGCCTTTTACTGATCATGGAGATGTTTCGGTCGTTATACTTCCTACCTCCAGATGCTTACTTGAATACGTGGACAACGAATATAGCCCATGTGGGAGGTTAAGGAAACTTACCTATATCCATAGGATATGCTTCAGTTAATAGGGAATGTTTACGGATAATCCACGATTTACCTACCTACTACTTACATAGGTACCTAGGTATAGAGTAGCTATAGTTCCAATGCAATATGGTGGTTTTCTAACACTAACACTGGCTCGTGGCGCCGCGTGCCTGCAGCGTTTTAAGAAAAGGGGAAGCAATTGCTATAATACATGGTCTTATAAGATATGTTATATAATAATATGTACCTATCTCCTTAATTTCAATTAATACATAAAACTTAAGACAATAAGTAATTATATTCATGACATGGAAACTCCTCCTTTGATTCCTTGGTGAGTTAACAAATTATGATCGGAGATGTCCGGGGATCTTTATCAGATAACCCTCCGGTATTCACGCTTACCTGATTCAATAAATAGCTCCTTTACATCATTCTATTGATAATTTAACACCCCTACGAATCTTGAGACCTAACATAAATATCTCCAAAAAGCTGTGTCATGGTTCATTCATTTTAGCAGAAATTTGGATCATAGAATTACTACTACCCAGGATCAAGATGGCTGTAGAACAAGTGCCCCCTCCGGTTACGATTCCCGTGATTGACATCTCCGGGTACATCGCGGGTGACTCCACCCAAACAGCTCGGATCGCCGAAAAATTGAACGGCGCATGTCGCGCGCCCGGATTCTTCCAAATTGTCGGGCACGATGTTTCCGGCGACCTGCGCGCTCGCTTGTTCCAGAAGACGGCCGAGTTCTATTCTCTCCCTCAGGCCAAGAAGTCGGCGTTGGGTCAGGGGTTCTCCGCGAACGGCGCGCGGGGTTACGAAGCCCTCGGGGCTGAGGTCATGGAGGGCGACTTCAAGGACCAAAAGGAAGGTTTCATGATGGGCCCCGAACTACCGCCTGGACGGTTCTTACAGGGTCCGAATATGTGGCCCGAGGAAGCTGATTGTCCTGGTTTTCGATCGACGATGGAGGAATACTTCGCTGCTGCCCGAAGCCTCAGCGTGAAATTGTTTCGCTTACTAGCGTTAAGTTTACATCTTGAGGAGAACTACTTTGACGGTTTTGTCGATAGCCGAGATTGTTAGCAAACCATCTCCTTTGCGCTTTTTTTGCCTACCTATTAGTGATGAATGCTAATACTATCATGACCATAGCCATTTCAATGTATCGTATACACAAATACCCGAGGACCAGTCCTGAAATGGCGATGAAATCCCGTGGAACGGGTGCTCACACGGACTTTGGCGCCCTGACACTTCTGCTCCAAGACGACAGTGAGATGACCTTCACGCAAATCGTTTCACGGCACTAACAATCATCCAGTTGGGGGTTTAGAGGTTTTCCACCGGCCAACGAACACCTGGAACGCCGTACCGTACGTGCCAGATGCGTACGTCGTCAACATCGGCGATATGATGGAACAGTGGACGAACGGCCGGTACATGTCAACGGTTCATCGCGTGATATCTCCGGTTTCAGATAAGGATAGGTACAGCGTGGTTTTCTTCAACGAGGGCCTGCTTGACCAAGTGATTGAGTGCATCCCGACTTGCATCGAACCCGGCGAGACCCCGCTCCACCCGCCTGTGACTGTGGAAGCGCACTTGAGGAAACGATATGGGGATAGTTATGGGGGAGCGAAAGATAAGGGGTCGAAATAGGTGCTTTCCCAGCTGGAAGTTGCTGAGAAATGAGAATGTAAAACTGTAGATACCTAATACTTATCTTTTCCAATGACCCCTATATACTATTTTGTGTTCATTCCCGGAATTTATGGCCCGGGGAGCATGAGGCGGATGTGGGTCCGGGCGGAGCCGATGATGTAATTTCAAAGACGGAGATTTTGGCCCGAGAAGGATTTGGATGAAATTTACTCGATTCGATTGGAAACGATTAGCTAATGGCTAGTGATCTGGTGGGTTCAACCGGCAGGATTATATAATTCTATATAATTCTGGCTCGCTCAACTTGGAACGGCGTTAATACCATTACTACGATGTATTATAATAGCACTTCGGAACTTCAAAAGCTTCATGCATGATGCACGTCGCTTAGCTGAACCGCGAATGCACTCAGTTTGGTCCATTCTTGATAAATGGCTTCTAAAAACATCATTAGTCTACCTAGATGGAAAATGCTAGAAATATCCTTCACGATGGTTCGAATAACCCCGGAAATATGTTTTACAAGGTAGTTGTTTTACAAGGTAGTATGTCTCGTCGGCTGAAATGCTGTGACAGTCAAAGGAATAGGATGTTGGATTAGAAGCTCAATAAGTGCCGCTCATTTAACTCGTGTGTACGGAATAGCTAGGTGTAACTTGGCAACTTCTTTTCTCTTAGTCGGTTTCCTTGAGGTTCCAGCGGCATCGAAAAGTCAGATCGAAGCAATCGGTCCTATCCGCCCAACGCGTTACAAGGGGTCCAGTTCATCCATCGTCAAGCGGAGGGTATATTGGACCGAATGTACAGCTGTATGAGGGTTTTATTTGCAAAAGCGGCTCCTGTTGACAAGAAGACCATGTATCAATCGATTGTCGAGAGTGACATTATGTCTTATAACACGACGCAAATTAAATAGAAGAAACAATTTTCACATTGTCCCATGGCATGTCCAGGGATAAGTAAGGAAAGGAAAAACGGGCTTGGAAGAAAAAGGTGGTTCGTTAGCGGGAAGTACCTAGTGAACTCTATGAGAGCTAGATATTGAAGTGGTACCAACTTCAGCCTGACTTTTGGATACCCGAAGATCCCCGCAGACCCCCACTTAAAAAACGCCAAGGGATTACGTAGTTGGTCGAAAAGGCCAAGAAGCATGGAGACCCATGTATCAAAACGGACCAAAGCTCCCTTGGAGGGGCAGAGGTAGGAGGGGCTAGTTCTGACCCAGGCGGGGCTAGGTTCTTTCTGATCTCTAATTCTCTAATTTTCTGAGGGATTTCGTTGTTTTTGCATCGCGATTGCATCAAATGAGAAGACGCCGCCCAACCAGAAACCACGGCCGAAGTTTGTACTAGGTAGTTGATGGCACAACGATTTACATGATATATGATACATGATACATGATACGTATAACATTTGACCGTTTTACCGTTTTACTTCCAAGGTTCTAAGTTAATTCTTTACTTTTACAACTTCTTCCTCTTGACTCTTCACTCTTCCAATTCCCGAACCCTTTCCGTACGTCCTACCTCGTATCTGAATTTGATCGCACGGTGCTACCATTCAACTCGGTCAATCAATCAATCAATCAATCAATCAATCAATCACGCATAATCCAACGCCTCTAGAACAACTCAGCGAATCACATCTACTACATACAGCCCGTGCTGTTTTTCTTCTCGTGTTGCATCACTCTCGCTCTGAATTCTCGGGGGAAAAACTTCACACGTCTTTTCATTTGACGCGGCTAAACCAAAACCTTTCCACTACAGGGCTTTATATCTCTCATCGAAAACATCCCATATCGCCTTTCATCTCAAACTTCTTCTGCAGTTGAATCGACCCGACCTGCCCTTCGTCGTCGCGATTAGCCAGGCTAAGTCTGGTAACTCTTTGACTATCCAGTTATTAGATATCGAAACATCAAAAACGACAACATGGGCTCCACCGACGGAAGCGAGTCTTCCGCTACCAGCGACCGCCGGTTGCTCCTAGTCTCCAATCGCCTTCCTATTACGATAAAACGAAAGGAGGAGGGAAGCTACAGCTTCTCCATGTCATCTGGAGGTCTCGTTACCGGCCTGAGTGGTTTGAGCAAGACAACAAGCTTCCAATGGTACGGCTGGCCTGGTCTGGAAGTTCCTGAAGCTGAAGTCCCCACCGTAAAGCAACAGCTGAAAGATCAATACAACGCCCACCCCATCTTCGTTGACGATGAACTTGCCGATCGGCATTACAACGGCTTTTCCAGTGCGTTTTTCCTTGTTCCCCTCTTCGCCTCTTCGACATCAAGGTTGGCCGTTTAACTAATGTTGATTTTACCTGATAGATTCGATCCTTTGGCCCTTGTTCCACTACCACCCTGGCGAGATTACCTTCGACGAGAATGCTTGGGCGGCTTACAAAGAAGTTAATATGCTATTCGCCAAGACTGTTTTGAAAGATGTTCAAGATGGAGACCTTATCTGGGTACATGATTACCATCTCATGCTTCTCCCCGAAATGCTGCGAAACGAGCTAGGCGACAAGAAGGACGTCAAGATCGGCTTCTTCCTCCACACTCCCTTCCCCAGCAGCGAAATTTATCGTATCCTTCCCGTTCGCGAAGCTTTACTCGAAGGGCTTCTACAGTGCGATCTCATCGGTTTCCACACTTACGATTATGCACGACATTTCTTGAGCTCCTGCTCACGCATTCTAGAGGCGCCGACTACTCCGAACGGGGTTGAATACAGAGGGAGATTTGTAACAGTGGGCGCGTTCCCAATCGGAATAGACCCTGATAAATTTGTCGAGGGTTTGAAGAAACCCAAGGTACAAGAGCGAATCCAGGCTCTGTCTCGCAAGTTCGAGGGCGTCAAGTTGATCGTCGGTGTCGATCGTCTCGACTATATCAAAGGTGTCCCGCAGAAGCTACACGCGCTCGAAGTGTTTCTAACGGAACATCCCGAGTGGATCGGGAAGATCGTACTTGTACAGGTTGCGGTGCCGTCCAGACAAGACGTCGAAGAATACCAGAACCTCAGGGCGGTAGTTAACGAGCTTGTTGGAAGAATCAATGGCAGATTCGGAACCGTCGAATTCATGCCTATCCACTTTTTACACCAGAGCGTTCAGTTCGACGAGCTCTGCGCTTTGTATGCAGTCTCGGATGTCTGTCTCGTTAGTTCGACCCGAGATGGCATGAACCTTGTGTCGTACGAGTACATCGCCACCCAACAGAACCGACATGGCGTAATGATCCTCTCCGAATTCACCGGCGCCGCACAATCGCTGAATGGAAGCTTGATTGTTAACCCTTGGAATACCGAGGAACTGGCGAACGCGATTCACGACGCGGTGACGATGTCTCCTGAGATGCGCGAAGCGAATTTCCGCAAATTGGAGAGATACGTCTTCAAGTACACGTCGGCATGGTGGGGTCAGAGCTTTGTGAACGAGTTGATCAAGGTCAACAGCGCGCATAGCCACGGTGTGGATAGCAAGGTCGGCCCGGATGCGAAACCTATGCTGAGCAACGAAGTCGGCCGTGCCTTATCAGGCGTCTTCGAGAGCGTGAAAGCGGCTACTAGTGCGGCTGCTCCCTCTGGTCACGCCCTGGGACTATTAAAGTGAATAGCGCGAGAATTTGACATCATCCGATGAAGGTCATTCAGCGAAGCATGGGAACTGTCTAGGGTCAGCCTAAGCCTCGATAATCGGAGAGGAACTATAGAATGTGACGACGCGACGAAGAAAAGGAAAAATCAAGCATGTGATCGAGTAAGGTCCAGGATGGAGTTTAGGGATTGGTAGACTTTCGGCTAAGGGGTCTTGGAATGGTGGTTCGTAGACCTGTGCATACTTCGAGGAGTTAATATCATGCCTGCGCGTTGTCTGAATTTTACCTAGTTATGAATTCTTGAGGTTATACCATAAAGGCAGATTGCTACTAGGTACCTACTAATCAATCGCATTTTTTTCTGAGACGGTAGAGCTCATGATGCCTTTACCCGTCAGACAGGAAGGCAATGTCCTCGGTGTCGAATGTCTGCCTGCTCGTGATGCGTACCATGCCTCAGTCACAACGACATGTCGAATACGCCTTGGATAAATGGTTCGGGATATCCTATATTCCGCCTCTACTACTTTTGCAGTTGACTTGAACACGGGTCTCGGTACTCATATTCTACCTGGCACTCATTCACTGAGTAACGCATTTCATCAATTCCGAAAACCAGACTAATGGGGAGCTTCCTGATAAAGATTGCCTAATCCTGCGAAAAAGGCTTCCTATGGGCCGTTATCAATAGGAGGAGGATGCCAACCCCAGCGGAGTTTACGCAAGCTACCATTCTAGATACTAGATACGGCATTCGGCCCATCTACCTAATTCCTCCCGCGTCGACGCCGAAAATAGAAACAATACTCGTGTCTTTGTTTCAAGTTTATTGTCGTGCCCCCGAAAGGGCGTTGGGCGTTGGTGGTGGGTGGGTTACATCGAGGGGGCGCGACACAGGCACTTTTGGGGGGGTCCCGAAAACCTGGACGACAGGCGCCTCTTCATGTACGTATCCATGGCGTAGGGGGGAAATGCGACGACGGTCGTGATGGCTCGTCTTGATCACTAGGTACTCACTCCCCACTCATGATATATCGATATCTAAGGTCATTCACTCACGAGCAAACAAATGGGTAGGTATCAGGTTTGTGTGTATGAACTAGGTAATAGAATTGATTTGAACTTTTCTGCAATCGAAAATATTGGGATAGGTACTGATGGCGCTGATGGCGTGTTTATATATACAGTGGTGGGGTCCCGCTGGCGCTGGGTATGATTAAGTGCTCCCTGCTTCCCTATTTTTCTATCTATGTACCATCCATCAATCAATGAATCGGGCGGCCCAAAAGCCGCTTTCCTGTTGCGATTTCATACAAAAAGGCCCCCCAACGTTTATATCCGGGAATGTGGTAATAAATAAGTACGATGAAGTGTAGGTAGGTAGGTAGGTGTGGTGGTGGATGGGGTAAGCGGCGGGTTGGTGGGTATTGGGTCATGTTCCCGGCGCGGTGGAGTCGGGAATGTACAAATTTAATGGGAGAGACGTGACTAGTAGTCGTAGCGGTAGCACAGGTAGCCGCCGAGGGTGTCCATGACCTCGCTGACGGTGGTGTTGGGACGCAGGCCGTTGGAGGTAAGGACGTAGTCCATGCTCATGGGGGTGCAGGGGTTGTTGGCGTCGGCGCAGCCGTTGATGCTCTGGGTGCGTGAGGCGTCGCCGTTCTGCCAGATACGGAACGAGTGGTCGACGAACAGGTGGTGCATGAAGAAGATGGGGTCGCCCGGGGACGCCTGGACTTCGGCCATCACCGCGCCGACGCCGTTGTGGCCGTAGGCGTGGGGACCTAGCTCCTGGCACCCGCGCATGTCGTCGTACGAGGTGCGCGAGTTGCAGTCCGAGACGAAGGACGAGGTCACCGTGCCGGTCAAGCTCTCGTCGACGGCGCGCGCCAAGCAGTGATCCGTGTTCGAGCTACCGGGGCCGACGTGGAGCGTGGTGCCGCCAAACGTGCCGGATTGGATGCATGTCCCTTGGCCGTCCGACGTCTTGGCAGGGAGGGGTCCGAAGTAGTCGTCGCTGAATATGTCGGACTCGGCGAACTTGCCGGCATCCAGCGTCTCGTCCCACCAGGGGAATGCCCTGTCGAAGCCGCACTCCTCGCGCATGAGCGACTCGAACACGAAGACGTAGTAGCGGTGCCAGACGAGGAAGACGGCGCGCTGGTGGATTAGGGGCGTGAGCTGCTGGTGGACTGTCACGAGGTCTTCGTACCGGTTCTGGGCACCCGGGAAGGCGCCCGACGACGGCTTGTCCATCAGGCACTTAACGGCGTTGACAAAGGCCTTCCGGTCGTCAGCTGAGTAGTTCCTCCATTCGAAGCGCACGTTTGGGTTGTTACGGTCACAGGTGCCGTCCGCGGCGGCGTCCGAGGTCTCAACCTCTTGGGCGGTCGCCGGCGCCTTGTTCGTCGTCGTCTTCTTGTCCGCGAACTGCGGCCCGTCGCCCAGTATGATCGACAGCGGCTGGGCTTCCGCGTGCGCCTGCTCCGGTGTGATGGTTGGGAAGCTGCCGAATTGCTTCAGGTCGATCAGCTGCACACGCTTCTCGACTGGGCTGGGGACTGCCAGCGCCGAGACGGCGACGGCACCCAAGAGGGCGGATGAGGTAAGGCTATACCGCATAGTGTCGATCAGTGGTCGACCTCGAGGAATGGGATTATTACTATTAGTGTAGAGAAATGGATGATAGACGATGCCAAGACGAAGATGCCAAGACGAAGATGAGATCCAGGTGGGTAAGGTAGATCAACTAAGCTATTATTATAGGTATTATGGAAGATGTGAAATATATGCAAGAGCCAGGTCCATCGTTGTGCGTGATTAGGAGGTGGGCATCACCTATATAACAATACAGTGAATAATGTGCTGAGCGTACGTGTACTGTGGGTGAAAGATGGACGATCGTTATAAAAACAACTTCTTCTTTGACGGTGCTTTTTTAGCAGCTGCTCTCAAAGGAAAAGTTCCGAAAGATCCTGAGTACCCTAGGTGACGGGGACGTCATAGCTTCAACATTGTGTGATTCGCAGGAACAGTGGGAAGGGTACAAGAAAAGGATACAATGGAATAGGTACTATCACCTTTGAGGTTAGAAAACCCCAGAGCGGTTATGATCCACTGGCGCTTGAGCCGAATGAGGCTGGGGGCTGAACCCCTGATGGGCAAGGATGTGTCTACTATGTACGATATGCGTACCATTGAGCGCCTAGCGAGTGCATATTGCGTGTAGTATTGCATGCCCAGGTGGTGCGTGAGTATCAACAGGAATAAGTATTCCAGCTAACGATACTACTAGCAACAGCTACAGTAACCAAAGTGATCTGTAGGATCTGTAGGGAAACGTACTTAGGCCCTAGGGACATGTAGTCAGCTGCAAGTGTAGCAACAATACGAGATTTGGGGTTGCCGGGGCGTCACCACGCATTTTTCGCATTTGCTTTGCTGGCAAGAATGTACAAAATGTAATACCCAAAATGCACAAAGCCATAAGCAAATTTTGGCCTAGCGCTCGTCGATCACAGCCCTCTTCGTTGTGTTACTCGGAGCGGGGATACGAAAGAACGTGGTCTTTGGGGGTCTTTTTTTGGTTCTGTTTTTTTTTTCCTCTTTTTGTTTTTCTGTAACCATCAATTTTCTGCGTCAGACAATCCCTTTCACTTCGGTTCGGTTTACATGATATTTTGTCACTGCCGTCCGGACCGAGCCGGCTTAGTCCCGTCTGAGTCTGAGTCTGATCACATTCCTCTGATCACTGCTGGACGCGGTGCTGCCACATTGCGGGGTATAAACAACATCTCTGGCCCTGTTACCCGTGAGTGGTTCATGAAAAGACGTATAGACCATATAGACCTAGAAAAGATGATACGTTATGACGTTAGGAATAGCATGTTGGTCTACTTTAGCTACGAGTCTAGCCAATTCAGCAGACCCTAGCACGGCACAGTCTCCGCATGTTGTATTCTCGGACTTTTTTTTTGCAATTAGATTAATTAAAGACCTGGCTGAAGCCTTTAGTGTTCAACACCCCAATTCGATCAAAATCTAAGACAGAAGATAATTGCCGAGGGATCGAGGGATGGGTGGCTGTCATCCGAAAGACATTTATGGGGGCACCGAGAGCTGCAAGAGGTACTAGGGGCAGCAGGGAGAAGTTAAAACTCTACTATATAATAATAGGAGTGACCCCTGAGCACCTGGATATCCCTGGACCAATTAGGACGAAAATTAATTAATTCGACTTACTACTAAGTTGCATTGTCAACCTGTTCGCAAAATATTGCTGACAACCGTATGACGTTTACAAAAAAAAAAATCTCACTAGCAGTGATTTATGAGATGCATGGGAAATGTCCAGGGTTAGAGGTACATAGCAAAATGTAGGTAGGTAGGTAACGAAGGATCGAGTGCTGAAGTGTAACGTGAGATGGCTCGATATCCGACAGCAAGAGGATGACAATTGATGACCTACCTATGAATGGCTGCTACTCATTTTCTTTGTCACCGAATCTCGTCATCGCAAGCCATTTTAACGTTGTATCTTCAGTGACGAACAATCGACGCTAAGCTCCGCCCTCGAAGCTGTTCGCCCGTTACAGCGCAGATCGTCGCTACTATGTAAAATTCGGTACTAATTCAGTCAGCCCCGGCTCTCACTATGCGGATGTGGATACGGTCACCATCTCAGACAACTTGGTTTAGCTTTGTTACTACCTTCTCTGAGGACCTTCATATGCGATATGACTTCATCAACTCATTCTGTCGGGTTCAGCTACCCTATCTTAACGAGGAGAGTTGCTACCCTTACTCGCCCTGCTTACGGCGATCTAGAGTCGTTTAGACCTCGATCTAACATTTCGACGATGCCAAGAACCGTCTACAGATCCCGTCCGCCGTAACGGCCATAAACAGCGGGGTCGCTTTTGAGCGGCGTGGGAGATTACCCTATTCAGCCTCACTAACCAATGAGCTGCGACGGCTGAACCTAACTATGACCTACATAAGTTCGATTCTCACATATCTTAGAACACGAGCCCTACTACGTTAGGGCCATCCGAGTTTCCCGTCTCGCCCCTCTATGACGCGGGAATTAATGCGGAAATGGCTACGTGTAGCATGTAGCGCAGTGATGATGACTGCATCCTGTCCCGCAACAAAACGGGCATGGAAATTCGGTGTGAGAAAGAAAGGAGGAAACAATTTATTATTTCCTGCATGTGCCGCCCTCACATTGGCAAGTTGGTGAGATGTAAAATTGTAAATAGAAGTGGCACGGACGGCACGCAGTTACGACCTGTCGCACCGCATATGATTCATTGTGCTCCACGTTCGGTCAACCTGATTGGTTCGTTTCCAAAGTCTCGGGACTCGACTCTAACTCCGGTCAAGTTCCTGGTGCTCTGTGTCCTCGTCCCACGAGAAGTCGTTGAACCCTCCGCATTGTGAGAGTCATCTCCATTCACCTATTCGAATCCACGAGCTTCGTCCGAGTTTCGCAGGGTTAGTCCTACTGCTATTTTGTAATAGGCTACTACCTAGTCCCCGGAAATACTCGTCTTCTGACGTCTCATTAAAGTTCCTTCGCATGAGCCGTGGGCGCCGAAGTGCCGTTCGTACAGGCCTCATCGTGACATCGCAGCACGTATCCGTATGGAGATCCCTAGCGTCCATGCCAGCGTGTACATGCAGTGAGATTCCAGACCAGGTCCGGGGAGCGAGGACTGTTCAGAACGTGGTCAGTGATTACGACGTCGTAAGCTTTTACGGGCTGGAAATTTGATGTAACACAATATTTTCAAGATATCGTCAGCATACTGATAGCCATCTTCACGATTATGGTCAAGCCCCAGAAAATGATAGGGGTATGCAGGTCCCGCTTGAATAAACGGAACAGTTCGGCAGATTTTAGCCTCATTGATCCAGTTCAATCTCCACAATCGTTAGTAGTGATGGTTTTGGTGACAAGTCACTTGTATCTTGGGATCTAACGGGCTAGACTATCTACTGCATGTTTCACCTTCAATCGGCCCCTGACGAGAGTCCCTAAATCAGAATATCGCGAGACAAATATGATCCTCATTAAATTAAGCTAACTTAGCAGAATTCCATAGTTCAACGACACGCGTACGACCGAGACTCCTACATAGTAGGTATTCTACTACCTCACAAAAGGCTACCGCCGGTGGACCATCGCCAGGTGTTTAACGGCTATTTTTAGCGTCATTCTTACCACAACTTTTGGTCAAAGACAAATGAATAGGCAATACAAATACACGATAAGCCCGAACTAGTGAAAGGTAAAAAAAAAAAATTGTTGAGGACTCATTTCTCTTTGGTATGGAGCTCGCCGACCCCGATTATCTCCGTGACAACAGAGATAGGATTACAATACGTAGGTATGCAACGTCTCATAACATAAAGAAACGGGTTGCTATAATTGATAACAAAGGAAGTATCTAATTGATTGACAGATTGTTCTGATCTTGTTCTCCACCAAGCTCATTTGTAGAGGCGGTATAAGGAACAATAGAACCCAGGTCAAAGAAAGGATTCTACAATAAGCTAACATGGTTCGCGCTTCTATGAAAACCAATATCACTAGTTCTACAACGTATCGGTCATTCTGGTATTGGAATAGGAAGCTTTCAAAGTGTCCTTGAAGGATAAGTACCTCCTGTTTACAAGACGCGCAAAAGAAACCTCGAGGGTTTCCATGGGACCATGGAGCAAGGTAATAACCCCAGTGGATTTACAGAACCCGATCCATTTGCAGAGCGCAAGATTTTCCTACGCCAATGTAAACCTTCGTCCAAGGCATTCTCGAAAAAAGATATCGAATTTAGAAAATACGAAGATTACCTGAGAAGTAAATATGATTGCTCGGAGCCCATTCCAGCAGGATTCGACCCGGAAACGTTGGAAGCCATTTTCCAAGCTCAGCGTAAATTTAGGAGCGCACATGAGAAATTGAATGAGATGGAGTCCGAGGTTCAATTAGAAGTCGATCCATCTGAGATGGTTACGATTAAACAGCGTAAGGAATGCGAATATATACTCAACATCATATATCTGTCACGAACCTACAGTTCGAAGGAGTAACAAACCCTTTGTGGAGACGCCGCGAACCAATCACGGATAAATCACGGAATTTCCTGATCTAAGTT
>MU386105.1:0-13217 GCA_022497145.1 Rostrohypoxylon terebratum
ATATTCAAGTTTAAAGTTTTGTTGTTGTTAAGGAATAGCCCATTTTGGAAAGTGGTCCACACCCGGTATGTGCGCGTAACGGTGGATCGACTTATGATTAATACTTTGTAATAAATGTCTGGTAGCAGTACCTTGGCTCTCTTGACTCTCTTGGTATTACTAGGCTTTCTGATTTTTTACTAGAGTGGCTAGCTGCGTAGGTCGTTGGCGTCTTATGTGTAACACGCAAATCTACCTCAATAGAGGTGTATCTAGCGAGACTGGTAGCACATAAGAAATTCCAAACATATTTTTGGGCCGATCTACGATCGCGATTATCTACTTCCACTTTCTGTATATTCGGACATGCAACTAGTTCGTGTTTTTCAGCTTCAGTATATCTGTTGATCATATGCATTTGGTGTTTTCAGAGTGATTATGAGGAGTCTTCGCCACACGAGTCTAAAAGACCGCATATCTTAAAGTATTATCCGCACAATCTTGAAGCCGAGGGACTATTTCTAGGTGGCCTTACACACATGTTACTGAGGCTACTAGAGAGGTACAGAGGTGAATAAGAACGTGATGGTGTTGGGGAGCAGTGCCATAATAGAAGCCTTGTTGTTCTACATTCATGGCATAGGTGATAAACAAGAAAAAGAGCTGATGTGGGTGGGATGTTTGGCTTGCGTTGGGACCCGATCTTGATCTACTTGATGTACCGACAAAAGTACCTAGGTCACCTAGTAGGCAGGCACCTGCGCTACTGAATCTCCGTATTATATAGATCGTATATTAATTCCAAGAATAGGTATAAATACCTGGGCAGTAATTTACTCATTTCTCAAGTTAAGTCCCTGATTCATGGTAATAATCTTGTAAATTTTTTACCGAGATACCTCTCTAACTTTTCTTATTTCTTAACCTGACACTCTTGCGTGATAGAAACAGTGGGATCAGACTCAGACGTAACAGTCAATTTCACAACTGCAGTGCTCGCGGCCTCGGCATCAGCGCCAACAGCCACATTAATCGTGGTTGCCGCGCCAAATTTTGCCGTAGCCAGTGCATTCATCAGGCCAACACTCCATCCTTCACCATCGATCTCAGCGCTGAGCCGATAGATGTCCGAGCCCAAGTACGCTGACAAGTCTTGCGGATGCTCCGCTTCTCCGTTGGCAACCACGTAAGTTCCGGAATTCGTGAGCTGGAAGGCACAAGTCACCCCGTTGACACTGGCTCTAGCTAACGGCCCTTCCGCAACTAACCCCTTTTCCAGCCCCACACCGTAAGTGCTGGCCCCACTTCCGTCCAGCGACCGAACACCTACAGTATAATGTAAGATCCCCACATCGTCGCGGCGGATATCCACGATGTAGAAATGAAGTCTATTCGCCTCATCGATGTACTCAAACTCGCTTCCGGAGTTCGTGCCCGCGTGAAATAGCGCGTCGGCAAGCTGGCGGTAGTCGCCGATACTCAGCGGGGAAGGCGTGCCGTCGGGTCGGAAGAAGTCAGTCACGTTGATATCTTGCGGGTTCGCGTCGATAGTCCATTGGAATGGGGCGTTGTCCTGGTCCTTGGTCTTGCTTATCATGACCCCCGAATCCGGGGTGAAGGAGTCGGCGCCCATGCGGTCGATCACTTCGATGTCATAATTGTTGTAACCCCCACCATCGCACAACGCATCCGTGCTCGTATTGCAAGCTGGCGAGAGGTCGTCTCCCATGATTACGTGAAGACCCATTAGCTCGTCTTCGCCGGGGTTTATGCAGCGTGCGGTGATTTCGGCGACGACTGGACCAGAATTTGGGAGAGCGGACCGGGATACCATCAGCACGCTTGAGTCGTTGACGAGACCGATACGCATTTTGTCGCCCATGGTGTGGAGAGAGCCTAGTGAACCGCCTTGAGTTGCGGGAATCTGCCACCGAGTATGAGGTCCGCCAGGGCCATTGAAGCTACCTCGTGATAGCATAGACCACGGACCCGTGTACGCGCGACGCGGCGGGTCGCCGTACGGGTTGTTATAGTTGTCGCCGATGCCGAGTAGGTGGGTCAGTTCATGCGCGTAAGTTGACATTCCCGAGCTTTCCGCCTGCGTGGATGAGCCGCCTCCCGCGTTCGGCCAGATAGCGCTTGCCGCTGCCCAGGAGGTCCAGTTCACGTACCGCGTCTTGGCGTAATTGGGCAACGCGTCGTCGTCTGGAGGTCCGAACGAGTCGGGAACATCCTCCGGAGTCTGGAACTTGATCTCTCCGAATTCTTGCCATGTCGAAGACTCATCTTGACCTGCGGAAAGGATGAAAACTAGCTCGAATGAATCAGCAGTTTCGTTGCCAACATCGGCGCGCCAAGCTCCCAAGGCGTCTGTCCGTAGGTCGATTGAGCACGGGCCTTCAGTAGGACAAGCCCCCTCATTGAATCCCCCACGCTCATCGTCTATGCCGTATTGATAAGAACGGCTTGGCAAGAGGTAAGCGCCGAAGGCAGTCAAATCCACGCCGAACCGACCTCCCGAATCCTCCATCCAGTACTCATGCAAAGTACGATTGTGATTGAGATCTTGGGGCTTGTTTAGGAAATCACGATAGAAAGCCGGCACCTCCGAGCGGTTCAGCCCTGAAACAATCGGCTGTGGGTTGTTAAAAACTGTCGAATTTGCTGCTTGCGTAATGACGAAGGGCATGTCTGGGTAGTCGACGGCGACGAGAGCGATGTTGAAGTTTCGATTAGAACCCTTCCGACTCGGGTCATTCCAAGACGTGCCCGGAGGTGTCTTGTAATCTGCCCAGGTCATATTGTCGGGATTCACCCAATTTTGCGGGTCGAGTACCTTGAATGGTTCACTTCGTGGAGCAATTGGCCCGGCAAGAGCGTATCTCACCAGCAGCGCGCCGGCCAAGACGCCCTTGGGGATTTGTTGGCGCATTTTGCCCGCATTTACGAAATACATCGTCGAAATTTGTGCAGAGCCATACGCCTCAAACCTCGAAGGACGTGGAAGAAAGAATCAGAAGGTTCGGCATCCAGGTTGTGTGAGCCTTTTATGTTTGTGTTGCCGATCGTAAAAGTCTTGGCTCACTGACTGAAAGGCACATCATCTCGTGATTTTGGGCAACATCATGACCTTGTCGCATTTCCGTCTTCATTTTCAGGGCAGGTATGCTATGACCAGCTATGGCGCTTATCATTATTGTTACTACCTACTAAATTGGGTAGGTGATCCTAGACCAATATGCTTGGCGAGGTTAGCGGTTAGCCCTGGAGAATACCATTCGATGGATACGACAGTGCGCGCTGTGCGGAGAACCTGGTCGAGAAGATAGGTATATACTAATGGCATTTAAACAAATTTGTGTACCTAGGACCTAGGTAAATGGTTACTGACCTGTGATCTATGGTCTTGACTGTGGCAACTCAGTGTTACCTTAGTTGTGAAAAAGTAGGTATGGACGAAAGAAGGTTCTTAAGGAGTCATTTGCGGCCGCTCCATGACATCTATTTTCCTCAATGAAGAATGATAACGGGAAGGACCTGGTAGGTACCTGTTAGTATATGCTCAAAGGCTCAAAGGCTAACCTAGCTCTTGCATCTTTACACTTTTCGGTTCAGAAAATACTGTGGCTGAGTAAGGCGATAGAGAGTAAAGTGTAGACACGCAATGAAGCCCACGATAGTTTCATTTATCCACAAATTTGGTGTTGAGGAAAATATTGGAGAAACAATCAAACGTAGGACAGGAAAATCTTGGAACAATGACGCAACTTACCTGGCCGGCCTTTGAAGCGACTCATTGGAGATCGACTTGCTTTGAATTTCCCATGAGCCTGATCGCATGCAAGTGGACGAATATCTAGCCCCTAATCTAGTTGGTCATGGGCAAATTCGAGGAGACGGATCATCTATCCGAGCTTATGGAAATCACATGAAAAGAAGCTAGGTAAGTGTCAAGACGGTATTGGATCAAACTTGGAAGTTTTATCGACATCGTGTGTTGTAGGCACGAAAGTCAACGACGGTTTCTTGAAGTTGAGTGTGCCCATATTTCCTCTATAAATCTGAGGACCAAGGATGGAGAAATGTGTGTTCTCTAGTAAGAACACGCCGTTCTTCCTAGGCGATCGTTCCCATTCGAAATTTGTTGAGCACCCAAGAAGGGTGTGCGGACGCCTCAAAGATAAGAAGCTCTACAGTTGTAGATTGACTAGGAATGAGACCCCCGAAAATAGCATATATGTTCTAGATCTCGAGGGCCGAGAAGGGATTCAGATCGAATTCAGCTTGCTGGAGCAAGTTGATGGCAGCTATGATACTTTCCGCGGAATTGGACTCTTAGCAGATGGATGATTGATTGACGGCCATAAAAGGGATGCAGAATCTTGGATCAAAGAACCGAGTTGCGTCGAAGAAGAAATTGATTGTATTGAAGTCACAATTATTTGACTCTGTGTTGGTTCGCGTGATTCTAGGACTGGAGTTTAAGATTGTATTTATATTAGGGCTGTTTATGTGTATGAAATTGAAGGCAGAAAGCAATATAATTAACCTCGACACCTCAAAACATTGCTAGGTTTTTCATTGCTCCGGATGACTGGGTCTTGCTTATGGTAGACTTTATTGCTGTGGCCGTACCGGAAGCCCTAGTAGTGGTAGTAGTCTTGGTAGATCCCTCGTTCTGTTCGGCTTTGAGAACGCTGACTAGCCCCTTCCCACCACAGAACGCCTTGCTGTCGCCAGTACACGGGATGTTGCAGAGAGTCTGGTTGCTCGCCCATTCTCCACCTACGTAGCTCCCACACCAGCACTGATTCCCCCCTTGCATGCCCGCAAACGTATACGCCTTGAGATAACACGCATTCTCACATTTAGAAATAGTCAACTTCGCATCGCCACCTTTGGGACTCACGTTCTCCCCAAGAATAGGCAGCTTAGGGTCCTGAACGTAACAGCCCATATCAGTCCAAGAGGTAGGAGAAGGTCCGGGCGTAACCGCAGAGCTGGTGGATGCAGGCTTTTTCGAAGAAGATGAAGTAGTCGTGGTTGTGCTGTTAATCTTGGACATTGTCACAATGCAGTATGACTGATAATTCCATGGTTTGCAGTTGAGACCGACGGAGGGATTCCACTTATGGAACTCCTCCGGGGTGATGCCAAACATACTACGTACGTGTTCGCAAGTGTCGCCGTCGTCGTTGTTGTACCATTCGATACAATCTTTAACCGTCTCTGGGTCCCATTGAAGAGTCGGGTTGGGAGTTCCGCAGGCGCGCTGAAGCGCCACGAGCAGAAAGAACAATGATGTCTTCATGGCAGCGTTGACATGAATCAGATTTCTGGGTAAGTTGGCGAAAAAGAGGGCAGAAAAGGTGATCAATTGACGATGAGGAGAGAAGCAGCAATCCAGCAACTACTGAAGTCGTGGGAAGAAATCATGACTATAGCTATAGGTATTCTCACATGCTTGCGTTGTTGGCTTCTTTCTTACTTTTCTCTCTTGGCGCCAAGTACAGCCCATATTTCAGCTTATATTGGCGCCAACTAGTTGCACGAAGGTAGTCTGGAGCCTGGATTAAATCTGAGTCAGCATGTTCCTCCTACGACGATACTTTGCAGTACTTACCTATTACCTTCTAGGTGGGATATATTTTTATGTGGATAAAATCTGGGGTGGCGATTGATTCGGCACTATTTCGTATTCCTATCCCCTCAATTGGGTCTGCTGTCTATACGCTAGGGGCTAGAAAGATAAAGGATCAGGGACAAGAACTGCCAAGAGATACACCTCAAGGCAACCAGATTATTTACCAACACAAATTTTTTCAACCCGGTGGAACTAACATCAATATCCTTTCTTTCATTATACGGATTGGTGGATTTTACGACGCAGGCACTAGTTAGATATTACGACGTGTTAACCGACTATTGATAGCTGCTAGGTCAAAATATTTTCCCATCTTGCCTCAGTTGTCCATCTACTATACACTACGGCGAGCCCTGTTCCTCGGAACCCTTAGCAACCAACAATAATGTCCACATTTCATCCCTTTCCGCGTCTCCCGGCCGAGCTTCGCGCGCTCATCTGGTCCCTGACAGTCGAACCTCGTATTGTTGAGGTTCGCGTCGTATCAGACAATCCGCTAAACATTCAGAGACTAGTCTCACCCACGCCAGTGCCAGCAATACTCCAGACCTGCCAAGAAGCTCGTAGCTTAGGCCTGTACAAGCAAACCTTCTCTGAACTTACCTTCGCCAAAAACAATGCCGCCGCGGGTGGTGAGTCGCGCTATGTCTGGCTCAACTTGGACATCGACATGGTCTCAATCGGAAAAACCACGTTCGACGTTTTCGAATCTGTCGCATCATCCATCGAGAGATTGAGATTTGAGCGCGAAAACTCAGACGAATGGTTCTACCATTTCGAAGTAAAAGAGCTTCGGAAGTGGGTAAACACGAAGGAAATCCACGTAGTCTGTGAAGATGGGATGGAGGCATGGCATCAGGCTTCCTATGAGCACTATTGGCCTTGTGCCAAAGAAAACCTGTGGTTTTTCGATCCAGATGATGGCCGCATGATGAGAAGCTTTGAGATGGAACAGATGCTTGATAAATGGATGGAGGAAGTGGTTCGGCAAAATGAAGAAGCTGCTGATGAAGAATGACCCTAAAGCAGACATGACTTCTCTAATGGCAGTCAATTGGTTGTCTACTATGAGCTGTTTCATTGAGGAAAATGTATCATTCCATTATCTAGAATATTATGGCTCTGTATACAAAAACCGCTCTCCTCATCTTGTTCCCCTTTCTCATACTCTGCCATGTCAAGATCCACGCTAAGTATACTATATATGACCACTTCCACATTATCCATCTCAACGACAACTTTGACTTCTATCATCCACTCTCTTATATGACTGCATCACCACACGATGATCCCTTGCCTTCTTGTTCGTTTTGGAGTAGAAGTCCTTGAGAAACCCCTGAATTTCTTTGTCGACATCAGCTACTCCCTTAGCCTTCGCGGTACTGGCTGTCTCTTTCCAATCCACGGTTTCCCAGATTTCGCCAGTAGCAGGGTTCTTCCCACTTCCAACGCTTTGTACCTTTATTTCCATCTTGCCTCCCAGCTTGGCCTTGGCCTCCTTCACGAGATAAGGACCGTGGTCTCCAGATCGAGATTCGGCAACTTTAGCTAAAGACGCGTCGAAGCTATCCCAGAGACCCTTATTCTCGCTATTTCCTTTGCTCTTATACGCGGAATTGACTGTATCGCCGACAGACTTGATCCAGTCGTTGAACTCCCACTTGTCCTTCATGGTAACCCAAGGCGGGAAGTTTGGCACTTTGGCTTTCTTCCCGCCGGAGGTGTATTTCTTGTAGCAGTTCTTTGCCGTGGCCTCAATATCCATTTTTCCATCGGGGCCATTGACAGTCCAACCGGTTGGGCCAGGACTTTTTCCCATGAAAAAGACGAGGTCGTCAAAGTTGCACCGGGTGCGGCCCGAATTCTTCTTCGGCCTGCAAGCTTCCCATCTGCCACAGGTTTTGGCAGTCTCGTCCACATCAGCGACACATTTGAAGCCGATCGTACGATCAGCTTCATCGTTGAGCCCATCTATCTCGTAGGCATTGTATAGAAAAATGCGCTCAAGGCACCCCTGATACCCTCCCGCCAACACGGCAGAGAGATGAGGGAGAATGAAGAAAATAGTGGCTTTCATGGTTGACAATGGCGCACAAGACTTCACAGAGCAAAGGAGAAGTCAAGTCTCGGATGGAGAAAAAAATGATTGATGAATATGCTTCCAATCTCAGGACCGCCCTTCAGGCTCAAAATCATAGAGGAGCTGCATCTGGTCATGTTCTATTAGAAGTAGGTATGAAGTAGTATACGCCGTATAACCTCTATCCCCGGTCCTATAGACCATCATTGTGGTGGCTGTATTGACTATAATCATCATGTCAGCTTCTAATTTCGTTTCTTGACGATGATTTAGTCTGCGCCGTATAAGTCTTGGTATGCAGGAACCAAATGCTTCGAGATCATTCAGCTAAGCACACGTATCTCAGGAACCTACTTGTAAATCAGCCGTCTTGGGTAGGGCAGACCAATGAACGCTTTTGAAAAAATTTTAGCCGCGGGTCAGTATCAGATCCTTCTAGGTAACAAGATTCTTTTCCCATACTTTCCTCAAATCGTGATAATCCTTTCACCAAGCCCCCGATTATGGAGCTGATTAGATCGGAAATGAGGGTACTTGTATGTACAAAGCCATTGACATGTGCGCCTGAAGATGTAGAAACAATCTAGGTAGAGCTAGTGCGATGGCATCAACCCCTGTCTATGCCAAGGAAATTCTCACCGACCTTATTGTCGACATCTTGAGCGAATGAGCTCTACCATTCAACTCTCGCGTAACTCAAGGTACCTCAGTTCGCGCCAAGCTCGGCTGTGCTCCATGGCCTCTAGTTTTCTCATCCGCCTTATATCTGCTCCTCTTGTGCCAGAAAGCCTGAGCTTCTCATCTCCTCTGCGAACTTGCTTGTGCGGTGCCATGCTATCATGAGGGCTTCTTTACTTGTTCCTTGGGCCATCTTGGCTTCAGAGGCTTTTACTTCCAATTCTCATATCGAAATCTCCCGTCGGGACGAGGATGCCGAGGAACTTGACTCGTGGCTCGCGACGGTCCAGCGAGCATCACATGATACGTCCAAAAAGTGTCCCGTGTCATGCAGTTCAACCAAAGACAGCAGCTCGAGCGATGAATGGTTCTTATTTTCAGACACTGCAGAGTTGGCCTCATGTAATGAGACCATGTTGTTGAACATGGCCGTCGAGACCGCAGCAGAAGACAAAACAACACCAACCGGTATCAGGGCTTGCACTGCCGACTATTCTTTAGGGGTAAACGCTACATTCGTCGCAGATGAAAACACAGCATCTCTCTGTTCAACGTCTAATCGCGTTCTCGAGGAGACCTCTGTCTACATGCACGAACCACAAGTCGGTAGCGATGCCGCTGAATTCTCCGTCAACCACCTTCTAGCTGCTGGGCATCAAATTTCCAGCCATCTTGCATTACAGACACCTTCCTGCGATGACGACGTAATTGAATTTGCCTACTTCCAGTCAGCAGCTATCGGAGTCTTTGCCGGAGCAGAGGTAAATCAACATGGAGTAACGTAAGTACTTCAAAAGCTCACCAACTTACTTCCTTAGGGATCGGATCACTGACCTACTGTCATAGCTCGAATGTTCTCAACAATCTGCTGAAATATGTAGAAGAGAAGGTCACCACCAAGACCACCGTCATTCAGCTCTGTGGCGCCAACGGCCGCGGCGCAGATTATAGCATTGGTATCATCGCTGCCAGTGTCGCGAATCTCCCATTTATCCAAGAGGCTGTCAAGACTTGGGCTGACGGGAAGTGTGTTACTCAACCGAATGCAGGAGAGCCTTGGATGTCAGTGACCCTGCGTGTGCCCTCCCCCATCGAGGCCTCATCAAATAGCACAAATACGACGACGTCATCTGACATTACACCCGCAAGCCTCGGGGCAAGATCTCTCTTTTCTAAGAGGGCCAACTGCAAAACAACCAAGGTCAAATCCGGAGATGGATGTTACGCCGTTGCCAAAAGGTGCGGGATCAGCCAAGCGAACTTGGAGAAATACAATCGTAAAAATCTTTGCAAGACCCTCGTTCTAGACGAGGTCGTCTGCTGCAGCAGTGGCACTCTCCCTAGCACTCTGCCCCCTGGCAACTCAGACGGCACGTGCAAGACAAGAAGCGTAGTCTCTGGCGACAGCTGCGCATCTCTAGCTTCCAAGTGTGGTATCAGCGCGGCAGACTTCAACAAGGCCAACACCAAAGCCAATCTATGCTCGACCCTAGCCGAGGGCCAAAAGGTTTGCTGCACGGCTGGCAAGATGCCGGACTTGAAGCCCAAGCCGGATGCCAATGGCAATTGCGCCGCATACAAGACAGTGAAGAATGATAATTGCGCTAAGATAGCGGCAGCCCGTGATCTGACCGTGAAAGACCTGGAGGGATTTAACAAGAAAACTTGGGGTTGGAATGGCTGTAAAAAGCTCTTGCCCGACTTTAAGATGTGTGTGAGCAAGGGAAACCCGCCTATGCCAGCGACTGTTTCTGTGAGTACCGATGTATCTATTCCTATTAGGCGGGTTTACTAATGATGGTTCTGAACAGAATGCTGTCTGTGGCCCAACGGTAAGAAAATGTCGCCTTTCTAACAAGATACAATGAATACTGACCTGAACACGTGAAGGTAAATGGCACAAAACGACCCTCAACAGGAACAGACTTGAGCAAGCTTAACCCATGTCCACTAAATGTTTGCTGTAATATCTGGGGCCAATGCGGTACGACGGATGACTTCTGTGTTGAAAAGAAGTCCGCAACTGGTGCCCCTGGGACATCAGGCGTGAAGAATGGATGTAAGTTGCGCAGTCTCTAGCATTTCATCATTAAGAGCTGTGGCATGATAGATGTGTCAAGCTAATAATAAGAATTAGGTGTGAGCAGCTGCGGCAGAGATATTATCAAAGGGTCGGCGCCGGCTAAGAAGATCAAAGTGGCGTATTTTGAGGCCTGGAACCAGGAGCGCAAGTGTTTGACGATGGATGTCGACCAAATTGACACAGGCGTTTATACTCACATCCACTTCGCATTTGCTACTATCACTCCGAATGACTTCGCAGTTGATATCAGTAAGGTCAAGGAGCAATTTGAGCTCTTCAAGGCAATGAAAAATGTTAAGAAGATCATATCGTTCGGTGGCTGGGATTTCAGCACGAAGCCCGGGACATTTAACATCCTTCGTACGGCCGTTCAGCCAGCCAACCGCGACAAGTTCAAGAAAAATCTCCTTGCATTCGTCGACAAGCATAAACTTGATGGTATCGACCTCGATTGGGAGTACCCCGGAGTGAGTGGCCCACTCTACCCCAACCCCCTATTTTAGCGGGACTAACAAGAGAACGCATAGGCCCCTGATATTCCTGACATCCCAAGTGATGATCCCGTCAATGGTAAGAACTACTATGAGTTCCTGTCCGGTCTGAAGAAAACCGTTGGCTCTTCCAAGTCAGTGTCCTTCGCGGCACCGGCGTCCTACTGGTACCTCAGAGCGTACCCCATCAAGAACATGGCCAAGGACCTTGATTACATCGTCTACATGACGTACGATTTGCACGGTCAATGGGACTATGGCAACAAGTGGACTTCTCCTGGCTGCCAGAGCGGTAATTGTTTGAGGTCACATGTCAACGCGACGGAGACCAAAGATGCTCTTTCTATGATCACCAAAGCTGGCGCCGCGTCGAACAAGGTCGTGGTGGGCGTGTCCAGTTACGGTAGGTCGTTCAAGATGGCCAAGGCAGGTTGCTATTCTGAAGAATGCCAATTCACTGGATCAGCCCGTGTGTCCAATGCCGCGAAAGGGCGTTGTACTAACACGGCAGGCTATATCTCCAATGCCGAGATCGAAGAGATCATTTTCAGCGGAAAGGTTAACAAGCAGTGGAAGAAGGAGGGCTCCAACTTTTTGGTATACAACAACACGGAGTGGGTGGCCTATATGGATGATGACATGAAGAAGACGCGGTCCTCATTCTATGATTCGTACAACTTTGCCGGCACCACCGACTGGGCCGTAGACTTGCAGTATTTCGTAGAGTAAGTATTATCGTCACTCTTACACTCACCAGGCTTATCTTCGTACTAACAACATCTAGTGGTAGCGGTGGCGATCTATACGGCGATGATTATGAATACATAATCGATGAGGACTATTTCTCTCCGTGTCAGGGCTCATACACGATGATCGACCAGCTCAACGAAAGGAAAGACTCGTTGCCTGCCCACTGCATTGAGCAGTATATCCTAGACGTCCAAGTCGCTACTTTAGACACAGCTCTGAACAAGTACAAGAAGCTTATTGACGACGGTTACGACGAAAAATTCTCGATATATGAGAAGTACGTCGCGGATCAGGTCCCCCTTCAAGTCAACCACTTTATGGCCAGCGACAAGGTAGACAAGTACTTCACATGTACAGAAACCAAGTACATTACATGCTGTAGTAGCTGTCGGTATTCCACCTGTGCTGAGACCTGCGTCAAAGGCAGCGATTGCAAGGACGGCAGGGGTACTATTGATATAGCTTGCCCGCGGATGGAATTCCAACGAGACATGGTGGACGGCGACCAAACCCCGATCCCGAACGCGACGTTCACTCTGAAGGACAAGGACGGATTCTGGAAAGACATCGGAGATGAGTACGGCATTGATGAATCGTGGATCAAGTTTGACAGGCGGCTGATGCGGGTCAACAACGGGTGCCAATATGCGGGTAAGGATATTAAGGAGTGCCAGGACAAGCAAAACAACTTCTTCTACAACTACCCAGTCCCCGACAAGGTCACAGTGTACAACCCAAAGGACATCATCGGTGATTCCTTCCCTAAGGCGACCGACATGCTCGACCGGTTCAAGATCGTCCGGACGTATGGGGACTGGGACGACCTGATGGAGCTATCGGACCTAGTAGACGCAACATCGTTGCCGGGCTACACCACCGAGGAAGCCGTGTCCAGCATGGAGAAAATCGTCGAGGAGGCAGGCGAAATCGAGAAGAGGGAGCGGGAGGAATTTATCCTCAATTTCATCACCGGATTGCTCTTCTGGATCCCATTTGTGGGCGAGGCCGCCGGAGCCGCCGGCATGACGACGGCGCGCTCTTTGCTCCGGCTCATCGGCTCCACCGGCGACGCAGGATTAGCAATTTATGACATCGTCAAAGACCCTAAGAACGCTTTCATGACTGTCTTTAGCTACCTCATGGGCGCTGGTCTAGGCCGCACTGGATTCAAGAAGGCGGCTGACTCTCGGCGAAGCATGTCCTCTTCCGAATACGACAGTCTGGGAAATGTAAAGGGGAAGTTGGACTTAGTCCAGGATATCCGCAGCCATATCTGCCCTATGAAATAGGTAGTGGATACTGTCGCCTAACCGAATGCCCAAAACTGAATGCGACCAGCTTTAATAGAGTTATTAAACAATATAAATAGATTAATGTCACGGCCACCAAAAATAAATCATTCTGATGTGGAGCACGTCAACCAATCATGGTTAAACTACGGAGAAATGGATGTGTATGGATGTGGAGGATATGGAACACATCAATACACATCCAACACATCAATACACATCC
>MU386106.1:0-12827 GCA_022497145.1 Rostrohypoxylon terebratum
ATTACACTTGACCTCTACAATTACTGTTACCTTAAAATCAAGACCCCCTTATGAAGCTATACTTACTAAGCCTAAGTATAGGTTCGTCACAGATATTTGGGCTTTGTCGATATTTCCTACAGTAGAACGAATGAGGTGTCCGCCGAATGACTTGAAATTTATCAACGATAGTGTCCAGGTTCTAGGTCCCCTGCCCCAGTATTTCGCTGTCATGAAAGAGTAGATCCAGAAATCATGAAGCCATGTTGCTGTAGACCTAGTAGAATGTGCGTTATTAGTCTTGTGTTATCACGTTAATATAATTAGGTATAATTAGTAGACTAACTTTTTTTCGTCCCCACTCAATTGGGTCAGTAGATCTCTCTCTCTGCCATTCAACAGTAGTCTAGCCCTATCCACACGAAGCTTTTTCTGTATCAACTGCATAGTCGGTGACAAGTTATTGTGGGGACTAGAAAGCGTTGTGCCTCCCTGCGGACTTGCTACATCTATGTATATTGGTGTAGCAGGGCCAACGGAAGATGGAGAAAGGCTACAGTTCCAACCAGGTCTGTGAAGAAAAGCATTGTACGGCAGATCGTACTTAAGAAACCTTGACAATAGAAATAAGCCAATGATCTGGAAAGAAAAGGTTATGATTTCAGACCTACATCCCAGGAATCATAGTCAATTGCTCTTGTTGCCGGATAGATTGGTTAATGTACCGCTTGAGTTGCTTCCTGTCCGTCTGTTTCCTATAGTCTCCTTGGGTGATCACTGCATTAGATGTACTCGTTCCCTCTCGATGGAGGCGTTTCCCAAGAGTGCTAATAAGGGTCTCTTTCTCTTCGGCCACGGTTCTCTTCTTGATACCCCACTTCTTGAAGTGATATCGGTACTGATGAACTCTGGTCAACGAAGAGAGAGGCATTAGTACAAGAATACAACAACGAAAATAGAGACAAAATACTGACTGAGCATCAAAACTATACTCATTCTTCATTCTAAGGGCGAGCCTTGCTAGTCTGTTATTTTCTTCCATGTAAATTTGGACAATGGCTGACTTGAGACATTCCCATCTTTGATCATATTGTGACGAACCTATACTTAGGCTTAGTAAGTATAGCTTCATAAGGGGGTCTTGATTTTAAGGTAACAGTAATTGTAGAGGTCAAGTGTAATCAATCAAGTATGTTCGTCAGAGAGGCTTGGAGTCCTCTCCCTACTCGTAGTGAATAGACTTAGATTGATAACTAAAGAACTAAGTGAGTGACTAGATACATGGAAAATGTCGTGACTATATAGAAAATATCTCTCCTGTCCTTGAGCGTTGAAGCCATCGTGATGTGGTGGATGTGTATTAATGTGTTGGATGTGTTGGATGTGTTCAATGTGATGGATGTGATGGATGTGTTCCATATCCTACACATCCATTTCTCCGTAGTTTAACCATGATTGGTTGATGACATTCCTATTTGTGGGTTTTCTGATTTTAGATGTTTTGGGATTTGTAACACATATGGTATGTCCAAGAACCTTTCGATAGGATTGTGAACGGGAGGTGGATTTGAGGAATTCATTATGTATCATTACAAGATGATATCGGCTAGCTCTCTTACAAAAAATGGTGAATCGGAAATGTGAGAGAAAATTGTTGAAGAAAGATATGAACCCCGCAGAAGATGACATTGCCTTATTTATAATGCGCCTATGACGAAATGATGCGGACCAAGTATGTATCTGCGTACTCAGGCAACCTTACCGATGCAGAACAAAATGAGGCGCTGACAAAAGGATACTAGCCAATCATAACTCGCAACAAAAAGATAATTACCAATAAGAGGCCATATTTTTCTAACAAATGGGCACTAGCCAATCAAACAACTCTACAGAGCTATTACACAGCTTTAGTCTCATGTCGAATTGACTTACGACGCTGGTCGCCAGGATGGATCATACAACCCCGGCAAGCCAGACAGGTCGGACAAGGAGGCCAAAATAACAAAACGACACTGACCACTGAGAGGTCATCTACCAAGCCGTTTAATTATACGTACCTATATATAGTTCTCGAATCTACTCCAGCGAATCATAGCTCTACACAAAAGAAGAGAGTCCAATGGTATGGAGAAAAAGTATATGTATGTAGGAACTTGAGTATATTGTAATAACTGTATCGGTTCTACTGAGCTGGTATCAAGGCAAAATGGACTTCATTTCTCGGTAAGTGTCAAACATGCGAAGTTACCGAAGGCTCATTATTGTAGTCTGTTGAGATGGGCTGGAATAGGTAGTTTCTCATAGATAAATACCCAACTCATATTCTTCCCAAAATCCATCCTCTTTTCTCCTCAAGTCTTCAGTTCATACCATTGATAGATTCTAGTCCTTCACTCCCAGGATCAATTCATATTAGTTTCGAAAGTTTCTGCAAGATACGATATGATATTTATTCGAATACGCCTCACTTCTAGCTTCAAGGGATACTGAGTGTTGGCGATCCTTTCGGCATACAATTGCATATAATACGTATCCCCAACAGTACCACAACCTATCATCTCAAGCCCACGCTACCATACGATACCTCTATCAATATAGCATGCCTCCCCATTCTTACTCTACTACCCAAGAGGCTAACTCGTGAGTCTTGTTTCGTGATTTTATAAACACAAAAATGAAGGACATTATTAACATGTTGATGGGGTATAGTAGCCGAAAACGCGACGAAGCGGCGGAAGACAACGATAGTACGAAAACCCGTCGTGGCTCTCCCACACCCCCACCGTCTGATGATTTCGACCAAGGCCACAGCTCGGTGAAAGACCGCAAAGACAAAACTGACATCGACAATGATCTGCTTGGGTTTGGTGCTCAGTTCAATGACAAGAAGTAACTGGGCAATATACACATAGATAACCACAGGAAGCTATGGTCCTATGATGGTCATCAACCTCGGCTTATACTGTTACGCGCCTCCCCCTTCCCCCTTGCCCAGCCCAGCTTTCCTTCTATTTAGCTTTCATTCATTCATTGATAAACTTGGATTCTCTGATGTCCTGTTGTTCTTTGGTATGTCTCTCGTGGTTGGATTATCCCCTTGACAGACATCTCTAGTCACGGATAAGATTAGGCATGGTTTCAAAGGGCTTTTATGGATTTGAATTTTAGCTGTAACGTCACCAACCTAGCTTGATACATTCATTTTATCCTTTTTTGTTAGTAATTTACCACTCTTGAATATGCAGCCGTGTGTTATCTCAACATGCAAGTAGTTGCAAGTCAGAAGAAAAATTTCGTCGGGGTTTCTCTCCAGGCTCACGGTAGTACATTGTGCCGCTAAAACTACGATACCTAAGCTCTCCAAAAATTGTTCTAACCTAGAGCCCACCCAGGTAAGTAGTACCACGATGCAAACCTAGGAGCAAGAAAAAGACTCCGTGATTGCGCGAGGAGCTCCAAGCTATCTCACACCAAAGGGCGCGGCATATACAGGAAACCCTCTATTATCTACCAAGCTCAGCCTTACGGGATGATTTCATGCTAAGGGACTCCCTATGATGGGAGATCATGGGGTCTTCGTGGAAGGCTTGGCAGGCTTAAAGTTGTATATAACCAACAAGAATGGAGAGGTATCAACGGTAGATTGAGTTTTTGGCGCTTCTAGCCGGTAACAACTGTCAAGTTCTCACTTCCATTCCCATAGATTAGGATTATGAAAATAGCTACTGATTGCGGTGCACATCGTTTCCCATGTCCCTCCCTTAATCCTTGAAAATATTAAGCTACGCTATGTCAAGGCTTAAGATAATGGAGCCCCAAGGCTTGTGCGAGGTCGGCCTTATGCGCCAGCTTACAGCCATGTATATGTCTATAGCGAGTTGTTTTTCATATGGTGAGTAGTGAGAGAACGACAATATATTATAGCCACCCTTCTACTTCTTACTATCAAGATGCTTCCGAGTAGCTACCACTTATCGCCTTGATGCTGTAAACCCCCTGACACGCTATTTTATCAAGGGTCAAGAACGACCCGAGATCTGCGAGGGCCCCATTCCATATGTTGAACCAATAGGTGTCGCTGAGGTGGCCATTGGGCTAGAACTTGTCCACCTTATTTCAACGTCAGTGCATGCAACTATTCCCAATACAACTAGTTTGGTGGGGACACCGGCAAGGGCTTTCACTACTACGGCTGAGTAAAGAACCGCACGCTAGAATTCGAAATTCAATCAATACTACCAAACGATGTAACATCTGAAAATATTACGAATATCTTGAATAAGTTGGTTCTGATTCAAACTAGTAGCTATCCAGACTATATGGATGTAATGAGCGTGTCAATAAACCGTTGTTAGGAAAGGTAGGTAGGTAACTTTTTCTACGGATCCTTGGAATCCTGTGGATCTGCATCAATCCCTAGTAGACAGAGAATGAGGAAGTCTCGAACTAGGACGTAGGGTCATCAACGAAAGTGGCAACCCTGGTCCTCACGTTGCATTTTTGCCCAAACTGAGCAGAATACTCGACGCCGTTCTCAAAGACCAAAACGACGTCTGACCCTCCGAATTGGAAATACGATATTTCCTGCCCTTTCTCGACCGTCTGGCCTTTCTCCACTGACAAAACAACCGACGAGACATGAGCCATGCCGATTGGCAATACAGCAACCTTTCCATAAGCCTCGGTCTGAATCACGATCAGCCCACGAGTCTGGCACCACTGGTAGCCGGGATCATCTGGTGCAGCAAGGTCTCTTGCGGTTTTCCCACCATTAGCGAGGAGGAACTTTAGCTTTTTCCCACCGCTAGCAATGAGGTCTCTCAGGCGTTTTTCAACCACCAGTGGCTTCTTAACCACAAGACCACGATCAGCAGCCAAACCAGTCTTCTCGGGGTCCTTGGTGACCTGAAGATAAACCAACTCTTGGATCACCTTGGCCTCTATAACTGTTCCGCTGACTGGTGCATGCTGCCGGTGATAATCAGTGGGACCGAGGAAAGCATGCATGAAAGATCCGTTGTCGAAGTCCCCCGGCGCCCGCCGTAGCAGTTTTTCAATCGTCCAGTCGAACCCCTTGATAGTGACCTTCCCGTTTATGACCGGAAAGGTCTCGCCAAACTTAGAGTCGGCAATGCTGACAATCACATCGTCTGCCGCATCTTCGTCGGTCAGAGGCCGTGCAACATCGATGTCCTTCCACTTCCGGGCAAAGAACTGGTTGAAAGACGCCCAGCCTCCTGGAGGCGGATCCTGCCATAGGCTTGACTCATGGTTGTAAAGGGGATTTTCATAGAAAGTCTTGATTCCACATGCGGACTCCCTGGTATCCAAGAAGTGCCCGATTTCCCGAGCATAGATCACCTGCCAATATGAAAGCCAGGTGGGATCAGCTCCGGAATTCTCGGGGATGATTTGGGTCTGGTATTTATCGACATCAGGTTGATTGAAGATCCAATAGAAGACCAGGAGCTTTCGAAGGAGGCCGTCTCCTTCCGTGTCCACTCTCGGAATCCATTGTAAGAGGTCATCGCAGTATCTATAATAGTCCCCCAAGGTGTTGATTCCTTCTAGAAACATTTCATGGTCTCCGCCGTTTTTGGGGTCCTTGGCAGTTTGGATGGCTTTATGGAAGTCGTCAAGCCTAACCGGGTCGCGACCGACAAAGTTCATCAGGTCTTGAACGAGCTCGTGGTAAGGGGGAGACATGATGAAGGTGAAAGGTGAGGTGATTGGAAGGTTATGATGGAATGCAATGTAGTAGTGATAATATATTCGAGATGGATATACTTTGAATCTTGCTCCTCGATGCTGGGTGGGACTTAAGAATCTATCTTCAGACTGGAACTTCGAAAATATTTATACTTTTCCAAAGGCGTTTCCGGTATAATACCTAGCTAGGCAACAATCCCAAAGCCTTGGTCACCTTCCCGTCCTAACTTCCGGAAACCTAGGAACGAAATCATTGAGACATTTAGACATGATTGATCTGTGAAACTGAGAATGCGTGCCTAGATGCTGGACGTCATCATCCGCTGGAAGAACGGCGGCTAAGTAATTTACTAAGGATCGATCGTGTAATAGAACCTAGAACGAACGGACCAGTAGGCAAGCAACCCGGAGTTCGGGAGTCCTGTCTTGCAGCATGATATCGGATAATCGAAGCTGAAAGAGTAATCCTGGTACGGTAGACTGCATGAACATTTTCGTATCGGGAGTAACACAACAACGGCAACGAACTTCAGCCAAGACGTATCTAATAACATTGTGAATGCAGTCTATACAATCATACTAGCCGTAGCTACTATAGCACCAGACCGGTCTGTTTCGATCCGCCATGTTCAAGATTTTAAGGTACTCCGGGTGGCTGGTGATCCACCTCTTACGGCTACCTACACTGGAGCATCCCTCGAGCTCGTGGCTTGCTGAAACTGACAGAAAGGGACATATGCTAACACATAATGGACGTGTAAGGAAGAAGACAATTTCATATAGTGCCTCATATGTATGAGCCCGTCTTGATGAGTTCCCATTCTAGTAACTTTCTTGAGTATCCACAACGCCATCAAACTTGGCGAGGATTCTACCATCATTTCCTTACCGCAACTTCACCCACGACACCAGACCCGCATGGGGATGCGAAGTAATCGACGATTAGAGACTGAGTAGCCTTACACTTGCTTAGTTGCTACGACATAGGCCTAAGGGCATTGGAAACGGTTTTATTGTTGCTCAAGGAACGCGGTATGTACACGACGATATCCCTTCGTCTGTCTAGGGATGTCTTTCTTTCGCCACGCGGCGCCCCCGGTATTTTACGCGCCACTTTCGCGCGCACGCGATTACAGATTCCTTAGAATAGGTAGCACGCCACCCGGACGTGGATATTTTCAGCATGAATATCATCTAGGCATGTCTGCCGAAGAAACCCCTCGTGGGCCGATCCCAAGTCTGTGGCTGACTTAGGGGATTTCACGGAAGATTTGACACTAGTTGAGTATTAGGGGCAATGTTCGAGATATTACGGGACTGATGACGTGAACCTGTATAGGCAAGCCGGTCTTTATTCTTGCCTCCGGTTGCCTCGATATGTCTGCCTGCCGTAGGAAAAGTAAAGATTTATTCTCGCTTGAGCATACCTACCTGAAAATTAATTGATTTTCAATCTACAAAGTCAATATACAATCAATTGCCGGATTGACACTTATCCAATATAATTCAATTGCATCTCTGGCATGTTATGACTAATTGTTCTGCAGCTAGCTAGGTCTCCATGTGCCTTCCCGGGCGACGTCGGCGGCCTACATCCTCTCATATCTATGATCTGATGCAATAAAAGAAGCACTATGAGCCTAGCGGCTAGCCCATCGAAGATCCAAGTTATCGGACCGAAAGAAAACGTCAAATAGAAATAGCGTCATTGTCAAGTCTGCGCTATGTCTAAGCCATCAAAAGCAATACCTCAAATATTCACCAAGTTCAGTGTAACTATGTTCCATTCAGCGTCTGATTCAGTAAACTAGCTGATCTCTATATAGCATACGTGTAGCAACTGGAGAGCTAGTGTCGGCAAGCCTCCGCACTACGATCGCCACGGCGTTCTGATCGTCGCACATTTGTCCCGATCATCACCTCTCACCTGCGGCGTCGGAACCTGCTTCCGGCCGCCGGTCCTTTTGCCCCGTTGTTTCTCAACTTGAGCCTCTTGAAGTTCGTATGGGCCAATTCGTTGACCTTCCTTGCCGCCTTTCGTACCGTACCCTCCTTTTTGTTGTCCTTCTTGTCCTCCTTCTCCCCCTTCTTGCCCCCCTTCTTAGCCTTCCCCGCCTGGCTCTTCTGCTTAGGCTGTGCACCCTCCTCACCTTCCTCTGTGGGATCGAACTCGGAGTCAGATCCCAAATCTAGCGGCTGCTCGTGGTCAGCTTTGGTAGCATCAACCTGTGTCTCGCGTATGACATCCTCAGCATCCAAGTCTTCGTCCTCCTCTGTGGTCTTCTGTGGTCGCTTAGTCCGGGTTGGTCTCATGTTCACCCGTCGCGTAGTACGCTTCTGCCCCTTTTTCTTGTACACCCTGAGCGGCTTTCCATCGCGGCCCACATTGTCCTCCGTTGGACTGTCGTAGATGGCCTCATCGTCAAACCCGCCAAGGAGCTGCTGTGCCTGACTATCGGGCTCGAGAATCGTCTCCTTTGGTTTCATGGCTTGTGTGGGCTTGGTAGGGTTCGGCGGGCCCCCGCCGCTCTCCATCTCGTGTAAGGCTTCAAGATCGTCGTCGAGTGCCTCTTCTTCTAATTTTCGTAGACTGGCTACTACGCTGCTGAGACTGCGGCCGAGTGGCTTGGGAGGTAGACGTAGAGGGGCTGGGGACTTATAATTGCCGTTCTCATCAACTGCTGCTAGGGGAACCCTTCGAAGGAAGGATGGGGTAGACAGTTGCAACTTGCTGACTGAAGTTGGTGTTTTGCCCAAGGCAGTGCTGTCTCGTTGTCGCTTCGAAGGTGTCTTGAAGAGCATACCCCGTTTTGCTGTAGAGGTAGGGGTTTGGCCTAGTTGTATGGTATCGTTGTTACTTCCTTGACCAGTCCCCTTGCTAGGCGTGGCCTGGACTTTGTCGTCCCGCGAAGTGCGGTTAGATGGAGCCTTGGATGGCGTGTCCTCATTTTCATCATCCATCAGATCAAATAAGCCTAAAATCCGGCCGTCTCTCTGGGGAGTAGGCCCAATGGAGGTTGGCATAGCTGGGCTGAACAGTTTCCGTGTGGTCGAAGGGGTAGCGAATAATTCCGGATCTATAATTCGCTCGCGAATATGAGAGGGCGTCTCCACAGGCTTGGACCGTTTTGAAGGTGTTTCTACAAGACTCTCTTCCGGGACACGTTTCCGAGATGATGTGGACTCTTTGGCCTTGGGATTGGGAGGTTGAATCTTTCCAGCAAGGATGTCTCGAACATGGTTGTACTTCTTATACTTCTGAGCTGGTGAAGTCACAGTTAGTTTATTCAATTGAGCATGGCAATCAATGCAAGTTCTAGTATGTTCAATATGTTAAATACCTATATCTGGGTTTTGCTTGATGTCCTCGCGGCGTGGCTTTGCGCCACCATTGCGATTCGCCCAGTCAGCTTCAAAGCGCTTGAGATCGGCGCGCAATTGCTTAGACTGTTCCTCATACTTTTGTCGCTCACCCTCGTCCATCGTGAATTGCGAGGTCTAGTGTGTAACGTGATGGGTAAGAAATCGAAGATGAATAATAATGAACAAATTATCGACGAAAGTTTTGATTAAAGGGCCAGCGAATATTGCACAATAGTAGAATGTACCAAAGTTACTTTGGTCTTGCATGAAGAGCGTCGAGTCGCGAGGTAACCGCGCCTAACGAACCCTTTAATTGATACGCGACGCGGTACAAACTGGTGGGTCCGGACGGCAGGCGAAATGACCAAAAACCGCCAACCCGCCAAAACGTTTAAAAATAGTGCGCAAGTGACGTTTTACTGTATATACACTGTATTTTACACTAAGTCCCTCTATAATTATAAGCTCTCCAGGGCTTACTTAATAACAGCTTGATAATAGATTTAAAATCATGCTCCAGCTCCTCCAGAAAAGAGTTGTATACAATGTAAAATACATCATTCTAAAGCGTTTTAAATAAGGAATTGAATGATATAAGTTGCATCTCTAAGGAGTCAAAACTGTAGCTTTTATTAGGCTATTATTGAGCTGTTATCCAGCTGGTATTATAAGTGTAGAGCTACTAAGCGCTATGCTGTACATCCTCTATAAAATATAAGGGACCTAGTGGAAAAATACAGTACATATACAGTGAAAACGCCCCCAGCACACTGGTTTCAAACGTTTTGGCGGTTTGGCGGTTTAAAGCATTTCGCGCACCGTAGGAGGTCCCGCACCCTAGGTGGGCCAAGTCTTCAAAACCGCCAAAGCATCAAAATGATCACGTATTTTTCAATTTTATTATGTAATCAAATAAAAAATCACACCAAAAGTTAGTGAGCTGGTGGGGTAATATTAGTTGTAATTCCAGGAGAAATTTTCGTTACGTCAGCAACACATCGTCCCTTGTACCTATGTACCTTTACCCTAGTCATTTCTCCGACGATTAGATGAATTGAGTGTTACTCGATATTAATACATACATCTTCAACGAGAAAATCAACCCTACCCTGTGCTTTGCACCTATCGTTCTTTGCTTTTGTCAGCGCGCTATACCTACTAGGTAGGTTCTTATACATGGACAGAGACTCCGATACAATTGACATACAAACCAAAATCTTCCAAAATACTCTCGCAGAGATCGTATCAACAAGAAATACAAGAACTCCGACAGAGTCCGATAACCCAAACGAAGCATGTTGCGTCATCTGCCTCGATAGCATCACCGAGGTCTGCGAGGCGAGACCTTGCGCTCATCGAAACTTCGATTATCTATGCCTACTAAGTTGGCTCGAACAGCAGACGAAATGCCCTCTTTGCAAGAGCAGCATTGATGAAGTATGGTACGATTTTGAAAGCGACAAGCCAGACGCGAAGAGCAGAGTATACTTAGTCCCCCGTCCAAAACAGCCAGCGCAACAACACGCACAGCCATACACCCAACCAAACAGAGCGCGAAATCCTACCTCAAGGCCAAATCGACGTCGGCTTGATGAAACGCCTCCCCAACAGCCGACTGTAGACGAAGTTCTCCTCCGCCGTCAAGACGTCTACCGAAACCAACTCTATTCTCTCCATGTAGGATCTAATCTGAGGTCGGGATATAGGGACTTGACCCCTCATACGTTCCAATCAGACCCTGAGATGGTTTCAAGAGCACGGACATGGCTAAGGAGAGAATTACAAGTCTTCGAATTCCTGCGTACCCCGCCAACCACCCAATTGAGCGACGACACCATGACGAGAAGACGAGCAAACAATGCCGAGTTTCTACTCGAATACATAGTCGCAATTCTGAAAACGGTCGATATTCAAGGAAGTCAAGGACAGGCTGAGGAAATGCTGAAGGATTTCCTGGGTCGTGATCACACTCAGCTACTCCTTCATGAGTTGAAGAACTTCCTGCGTAGCCCTTGGTCACTAGAGGCTTGGGATCGCAAGGTCCAGTATCCCACAGCCAAGAAACGATCGTTCGAAGATGGCAGTAGGAGTGAGGAAGAGGATCATCGAGGCTACACGAGACGTCGGGGGCGGGAGATAGAGGAGAGCTCAGACCGGCGAAAGAGATTCATAGGCGATTCATACCGGCCTACCTATTCGAGCCACCATCATAGAAGAATAGATCAAGCCCGTCAATACAAACCAGATTAAATGATTCATTTTATGTGTTTGAGCTTCTCGTAAACTACAATACAGCCCAAGATTCTGAATATCTAACTCAATGATTATCAAGATAACTAAGGAAAGACATCCAATTCTCCGCTAGGTTCTTGATTTCGTACCGGTCGTTGGGTGTCAACGTGCTTGATATTCTTAATAAGCAACACACCACACCTCAATTGCACTGATGCCTCGAGCCTCGAACCAGATCTTACCTACCTGCTTTCACAGCCTATTAGATCTTCGCGCGAACCATGTTTTTCTCCCGGGATATCTTGTTCACATGATCGGCTCTTCAACACAGTTCATTCTGCTACCCTCCCCCCCCCTCCCAACACACACACACACTATTAGGGAGACTTTGGTTATTAGGAGCCTCTAACAGTTCCAGCTTGATATTCGCCCCACCGAATAGCCTGGCGTGCTAATCCCAAATACAACCCAGAATACATAGATACATACACAATAAGCACCATGGGAGTAGCAAACCTGTGTCTTATGGGAGCTGCTAATTCAGGGGATGGATTGAGAAGTTGATAAATAAAGCCCGTTCACTTTCCACGGTTGGCAACACTGACGATACATCCATAGCAGAGGCTGTAGCTGAAATATACTCGGGACAAATAGTCTGTTAAAGCTTCGATGGATGAATCTAGTCGATCGTTCTCAAGCCGTACGTATTTCCGGAGTTCCAGTGAGAAATGAAGTATGATGCATAACAGGTATTTTAGAAGTTTCAAGTCACTAGAACCGAGGGAAAACTGTTTCCCTTAGATTTCTCTGCTACGTGATACCGCAATTATACTTTCCAGTGTCTGGTTTTTATTCCTCGGCACAGAGAACTCTACATGCTAGCCCAATCCTCCAGGCACCTTGTAATTATAGCTCGGGTAACGTAGGATACATTTCAATGCCTATTGTACCTAGCTGTCACAAGTTCACAAGGCACCGAGCATGGAAGACTTCCTGTTCAGACGGTACCAACAATGTGTTCAATTTCAATGATCAAGTACTTCACCTGACTAATGCGCTGTATTTCCAAGGACGTGAGTGGGGACACCAGTTTCCCAACAGGATGGATAGCTACCTAGTGGGTACGTAATTGGGTACCCTGGCAATGGGTGATCAACCAAATAAGCTTCCCCGGACCCACAAGGTTTACCCCACGATCAGCTCTCGGGTGGTCGTTGAACAGTGAACTGTGCTTCCAATGTGGGTCCCACATGGAGGAGGGTACAGTGCAACTCAAAAGATTAAGTTGAGCAACAAATAAATGCCTACTTAGGTAATACATGGGTACGTACAGTAATTAAATAGCTGATTGGCGAATTCAAATCAAATCAGTAAAATGTGAAACACTGAATAAACTTTGCAACGGGATCACCGCGAGGTTACGGAGTGGAATTATTCGAACGTGTTTATTGTCACAAACCAACACTAAAAAGGCAACACAGATGGAGAACCATCTACCCAATCACGGATAAACCACGGTAAAACCCAGCTCTCATGCTCTCTCG
>MU386107.1:0-12711 GCA_022497145.1 Rostrohypoxylon terebratum
GATTACACTTGACCTCTACAATTACTGTTACCTTAAAATCAAGACCCCCTTATGAAGCTATACTTACTAAGCCTAAGTATAGGTTCGTCACACCAAGTAGGCTCGACCAGCTTTATTCGGAATATTCGACCGCTGGACTATACTATCTTTCAGGGCTACGTAGCCAACAATCAAGGATCGGGTCTCACGACCTGTGCACTTTGACTAGCTGCGCAGAAGTTCACGTTGATATGGGCACGTATAGGACTAAGCATAGTGATGACTGCGATGTACTTAGCATGTACTCAACAGACCCAGTTTGCCAGCATGTCGGCCCAGATAAGCAAACAATTCGAGATATTATCGAATCGGGAGACATCCCGATTGTGTCATTAGCACTGGATAGGCACGGCGAATTACATATGGCACTTCGTCCAAAAAGAATGGTGACTGGGTATATAGCAATATCTCATGTTTGGGCTGATGGCTTAGGAAACCCCACAGCAAATTCCCTTCCAAGATGTCAGCTTAGGCTTTTGTATGACCGGCTATGCCGCACGCCACAAGAGCCCGAGTGGCTCCAGGTGTACAACCCGGCATTCGTAGCATCGACTTTCAGGGATGACTATTCGACATTCGGTTGGAAGCCTAGGAAGATACACAAAAACTATGAGGCCAACTTTTGGATGGATACCCTATGTATACCTCCATATAGTGAAGAGCAGAATGATATACGACAGAAGGCTCTCGGGACGATGGGTGAAGTATACGCTGGTGCAGAGAGCGTCCTGGTGCTCGACGAGGGACTTCAAAATATCCAGCACTCACATCTTGAAAGTTATGAGGTCTCGGCCCACATCATCAGCTCTGCCTGGATGACACGATGTTGGACTTATCAAGAAGGCATCTTGGCACGTCGGCTATTTTTCCAATTCCAAGATGACTTATTTGATGTTATGAAATATGCCATATATGAATTGGATGCAAATAACAAAACCAGGAAAACAAAAGTACTAAAAGATCATAGCGAAACGTCGTATGGACTTTTCACATGGTTTCATGCGATGCCGGCACTCATGGAAACTGGCGATCTTGGCGGATTCAAGGAAATATTGCCTCCTCATCTAAGTTTTATGTATATTTGGAACGGCCTCACTGAGAGGACAACCACCAAGCCCCAGGATCGGACACTCATATTAGCCGTTCTTTCTGATAACTTTATCTCCGACATGTTCCAGCTAGAGGAGGGTTCGCGCTTAGGAAGTGTCCTGAACTCCCAGAAATACTTACCCATGACCATTTTCACGTTTGCCGACTACCAGGTTGAGAAAGCCACGGGCAAGATTACCTGGCAGCCACCGGCACCCGGAAGCACTCGATTGACACCGATTCTAGGATGGATAAAGGTCCATCAATATGGCTTCACCTTTGACCCCCTTGACAAGATTTGCCTGAACGAGGACGGTGATGATTGTTCCAGATTCATCATTGTCCAAGCTGGGGTAATTCAAAATCAGTTTCCCATACAGATAAAGGTTGAGGGAGAGAAGGATACATTTATCATGCCAAGAATTCGTTCGAATGAACCCGGCGATCCAGATGATGCTGGGGATTCTAAAGAAGCTTGCTTCTTAGTCCCAGGAACTAGAAAGGGTCTCACGGATCTTTCCTTATTCTCCGGGGCATATTTTCAAATCGTGGAATCGAACTCTGGCGATCTTACGTTGCGTCTTATTGGTACTGTCATATGCACATCATATCGACCAGTCGGGACTTTAGAGACCACGGTTGTGCATGGCACTCTAATGGATATCCAAAAAAAGGTTTTCATAGAACATAGTAAGGATCATCGAAGCCCGCCCCCCTTCCTATCTACACCTGCCTCTAATGCCATTTGTCTAGATTTCAATGATACCCAGGCAGTTCTTGATAGACGCACCAAAAGAGTGCCAGTTGCTGTCAAGATTCATATCCCAGTAGCTGGGTTTTGTGTCGCGCTGATTTGCGTATACAACTGGTACGCTATGCTGACCGTCTGGACGCGGGGTTCGAGTCTCACCAAGGCTCTACTACAAGGTCCCTGGATCGACACTATATCAATGGTGCGGATCTCACTCATCATCTTCGAAGGGGTTTTCTGGTCCGGCCACATGATGGGTGTGAATCGTTCCAGGTGGGCTATGAGTTACAATCGTTGGACCCCGGACAGCAGCCGCGTAGAGTTCCTCGCGCTGGCACCGCGGGTCGCAGTTATTGTGGTTGCTACCACCGTAACAGTTGGCGTTGCTCTTTTGCTTGTGGGGTGCTTGAGCGATCCGGCCGGTAATGGAAATCTAGCGGGTTGGGTCGGGTGCTCCTTGCTTATCGAGGTTGCCATCAGGGTCTTTGCTTCATTCATATGGAGAATGCTGCTTCGCAATGAGGCGCTAGCAATGAACGAAAAGTTCCGATGGCTGAGGAGATACCTATAAGGAGTTGCTTATAAGATAGGTATGTATAAGATAGGTGGCTTCTTGGAAGGGGGGATTTGTATGTAGTTGTATCTTGACATACATACCTCCTGCTTCACGAAATACTTCCTACCAAGCACCATCCAGTCTCCGAGAGCCTTAGTGGGGAAAGTAAGCACGGCTGTCACGGCCATTTTCTTGGAGGGACTCTACCTCGACATTATAGTTTATGACAGCGTAGGCTATCCTTAGCAATGCTCGCGTCTATAGCAGATCACCAACTTGGGCCACGCCTACGTCGTTGCCGTTTAGAGTGACGCTGACTTTACCCTGGATGCCTCTCATACTCTATCCATGACAGAAATTACTACCCATTATCATATGATTCCGTTATTATGAAGGCAACTCCGATGAATACAAATATCAGCGCATTTGAGACGGGCAAATGGGCCATCATCGACGCCAAACTCCAGCCAGGTACTTACCTACTAGGTACTAGGTATGGCTTCAATGTGTAATAGTGGTTTGGGTCGGGCTGAAGCTTGGTGGCTATGCTTACCTAGATAGCATAACGAATAATGAGGGATGAGATCGGAAGCTGATGCTGACCTTTAAGGCATTCTGGCAGGATGTCAGGGGTGTGCAGTCCATGTTCTTCGTGGGTACTGCCTTGAATGGATACTACTTAACTGGTGCTTGACAATAGAGAAGTTACTCTCCAGGGCTCAATTTCACTTTCTCAAGGCCGATTTATATTTACATGCGTCCCCTAGCCCCCGATAAGACGCTCATCCAGCACAACTCAGTTTTTCATATTATGTACAATAATCCCTCCTAGAATAAAGTTTGCCTGCTTAATTTGACTCACGGATTGAGGGGTTTGAATCCTTCACAGACTCTTACCCTCAGTATTTGAAGAAGTGACTCTACACTTTGTAGCGATAGTACAGGTGCTGCCGACAGTTATTGTAGACAGAACCAGTAAAGTTCCCGGTAGAATTTTGTGCTTTTCTGCCTTACGTATTTATACTACTGCCTGGAAGATAACTTTCTGTCAGTCATCTGGCCAGGATCCATACTAAACACTATAAGCCCTAGTATGGAAGCTACCTAGTGTGCCATTATATCGTAGTATGCAGCATGTAGCATGCAGATGCTAAGCCGGAGTAGAGGCTGACAGAGGTAGAGCTAAGAGGGACATGCAAGATACAAGGGGGAAAGGACATGAGCTATTCTGAATTTGGCTCATCAGATTATTCGAGGGCACCAATAAGAGGTATTTCTATTGAGATGAGAGGTCAAGGCAGACTACCTACCTGTCACATCCCAGAAAACACTCCGATATTAAAACATCACGATCACGTGTTACACACGTGATGTCACGAAGCTAAACGCCAAGAACCTGATCTCCAGCTCCAGAGCTGACAGCTCAGGACCTGGTCTCCAGCTCCGGAACTTAAAGCTCAAGACCTGATCCTCAGTTTTGAAGCCTTAACAGAAGGAAGGAAGGATATCTATATAATCATAGCATTTTCCATGTATCTAGTCACTCACTTTAGTTCTTTAGTTATCAATCTAAGTCTATTCACTACGAGTAGGGAGAGGACTCCAAGCCTCTCTGACGAACACACTTGATTAATTACACTTGACCTCTACGATTACTGTTACCTTAAAATCAAGGCCCCCTTATGAAGCTATACTTACTAAGCCTAAGTATAGGTTCGTCACACTACCCAGGTATTTCTCATGGTATTTGAGGCGCAAGCCCTTTACCCACTAGCTATAACCCTACATTCATATTTAAATGGTAACAATACCCAGACATGATGGACATGATGCCATACTACGTTCCTTAATACATTATAAATTTATGCGGTGAAAATTTGTCATCATGAATACCTCACTTCAGCTCCCACCAAAATTATTGGATGTTTTAAGAATATTATCATTCGCCCCCATTGCGCTTTTTGCAGAAAACCTACGAGTCTATCAGGGAATCATTTACTCCGTTGGAAGTCGGAGTCTGGCTTTCCCTTGCCTTACTGGAAGTATCAAAGACCTCCAGCGGCTTTGGTATTTCAGCGAGCGCGAATTATTCGGCGAAACCCCTTCCGAGCATAAATGGAGTGTTTCCAGTTTGAGGCACGGCAATACCTTTACGTTAGTGAACAAGAGGTTGTTGGAACTGGCCGGAGTCATTGGCCGGCCACCTCCCTACGACGCAGCGTTTGGCCAGGTGGACTACGTCCGGCCTACCACCGTGAACATCTCCTTTATCTCCCCAAAGACCAAAGAAACCGAATCGCCGGCAACGTCATATGCAGGGTTGTGGTATATTCGGGGACTTACGACACTCCAACTGCTGGTCCATACATCAATTGCTTTAGGACTGGGATTTGGTGGACTCTGGTCAAGTTCACTTCTTGTCTCTTGTATTGTGGCTAGCCATCTTATCATGATGGTATTGAGGATGACCGTTACTCCGACTTTCGCTAATCGCGCGGCTGTTGCTAAAGACTCGACAACCAAAGCATCTGGAGGGGCAGCACTGGACATCCATGTAATTACATCTGACTGGAATTCCGATTCTGTTAATGTAATTTGTGGATACTCCTCGCAGCTGCACTCTATCACCAACATTCCAGTACGGCTGAGGAACTTTCGCTTCGCGTTGTGGCTGTGCCGACTATTGATACTGGTGTTGGTAGTTCAAGCAGCGATCTTGGCGAGCCTGCTGGGGACCCAAACAGATGATGCTTTGGGCCCTACTGTTTGGCTTATCTTATATATCATGATGTTGGTACCCACGGAGATGAGTGGGAAGCGGTATAAGACTGAGTTATTGGGAGTAAAGTCCGGCAGCCTGACCGTAGCACCACCGCTTATATTCAAAAGGCGACGGACGGCACTCTTATTTATAGCAAGCCTACCGGTCACCCAGAGGACTGATAGATGGAGCTGGCTTGACCCATATATGCCTAATAACCCAAGGCGTGCTCAATGGCTCGCGGAGTTTGAAACTATGAGAACGAGGTCACACCCCTCAGCTCAATTTTCAAACGCGGATGCACATTCACCAGAGTTGAAGGGTGTCATGAGCGACATTGGCCATGTACTTAACTCCCAACCATTCAGTTCTTACCTAGAGTCATATAAATCTGCCGTAGGATGGACCGAATAATAAACCACTTGCGGTCACTGATACCGTGAGACTATGAAAAAAATATTATGCTGAAAACACGACTCGCGCGAACGTTGAAAGCCTTTTCACAAAAGAAAATGGCGGGCTTAACAGCATGAGCGACAAGCGTTGCTCGACACCAACTCCTCGCTAAACGGGATATGTGACCTGAGCATCAACCCCAGAAACCGTACTTGACAACCCGGAACGACGCGTCGTGGCCGATCTAAGTGGTTTTCTTTTCAATTGTATACCCGCTGGACCTATACCGTGTCATCAGGGGATCGAATCCATGTTTGACGCGGACGCGTCGGTGTTTTTGGTGGGTCTTTCATGATCTGCTTCTGCGGGGTCTGTGGTCTGGTTTGTGGGAGTAAATCTACCTAGATTTACTTCGTAATCGACTCCCTTTACAAGTTTATCGCATGGCCTACGAATACAAATCCTATCTTCTACAATGTCGCAACCAACCCAAGCTTATGACCAAGCGAGAAAAGTTTTTCGCTATTTCCGACGCAAGAAGGACAAGCTTATAGTTGTCAGCGAGAAAGATCTAGTAAAGTTCCCGATCCAGCGTACCCATATTGACTGGAATCCTGGAACACCTAACGATAGAAGTCCTAAACTTGTTGATTCGGTGCCCGCGGACAAGCTGGGCATTCAACCCCCAGATTTGGAAGAATGTATTCAAAATATCTATGACCTTGGTCAACATACCAACTTCCACGTTGGGCGTTTGTTGGGTCAAAACCTTCTGAATCTACTAGAAGGATCCACAAAGGTTGATTCCGAGCAAATTGCAAAAAAAGAAAGCCCATGGGTTATAAAATTGTAAGTACTTCGTAATTTATGAGCCTATTCTTAGATCATTGCGGTAAACTGATATGAAAATAGTTTCCCTGGTATAGACTTTGATCTCTTCCATGCCATCTTTCTCCTATATTCGTCTATCGACATTTTTCCGGATGTGAAATGCTTCAATGCAGTCGACCACGACCTCAAGAATGATACGATCTATTGGAGTGAGTTGTACACCATATGCGCGTGGCTCTTCGTGAGATTAGATGACTTGAAGAGCTGCCCTCGGGATTTTTCCGTAAGTTCTTACACTCCGCACCTTTACACCTATTTGATACTCTTTGTTTAGGTATCGTTCAGCTTACTCAATTCAAGGTTTCCCTCATCACAGTTTCGGGGAAATAGTGTAGGATTTCGCAACTCAATCATATACATGGTAGGCAGGCCCCTATGGAGATTCAACAGTCGGATATCTTCACGCTTGAGGGGAGTAAGGAGGAGATTCGTCCCACAATAACCGCGATTTTGGGTTGGTTGCTCGCCGAACCATCCTCGAAATCCGAAAATAAGCAACCGGAGGTCGAACTGGAACATAACCCTCTTTAGAAGCCTTCCCGGTTCGGTCCGGCATCTCAAGTGCGTGTTAGACACGGAGGCGTTAGCAATCTTCCCGTCGCGAGGAGCGACAAAACAAGACAGCAATATGACACGACGAGCTATCCTTTCCACTAGGTCGATTCTAAAACGTTGGTGTCGGCCCAACCTCGCGTGTAGATCCGGGTAGATCTGCGGTGGTGGGCATCCAATTCCAAATGGACCCTAATGTACTTAGGTGAAGGTCGGCAACGCCATCGAGTGAGGAATATCTACCTATGTAGTAATAAGTTCAGTCAGACTAGAACAGTGTTTAAATCGCCAGTAAGCTTGGAGATCCCCAAAGATTTATGTGATTAAGCTATTGTCTCCCTGCCACGCATGGTACTTTATCCGGCGTCAAACGAACGGCATATGGATGCACTGCTATATACCGGTTATTACCAACCTGCTTCCACTCAATCATCTGCTGCCATTCGCAATTATCCGTTTATAGCTTACTATGTACCGAAGGATGAACCATGGCGTGCTCATTCTTCGTCGTCGAGAATCTATTACCTTTACCTCACACCGAGCCGTCATTCACCAACCTGATATTTAACTTCCTGTGGCCGAACACTGCGATACCTCTCATAGAGGGATTGCGACTTATTCTACTCAATAACTATACAGAAAAATAGCGAAAAACCAAGGGGACCAACCATGAAGGCGATATCAATCCTAGCAGCAGCTGGCCTCGCCTCCGCGCAGGCCGCTCCCGACGTCGTCCCAACCATCCTCGGCATCCGCGGGGCCAACTCCGCAGGCTGCTTCTCAGCAACTAGCATGAACATGGCGTTCAGTGCCAACAACCTACACCTAGACTTCGCCGATATGCGGGCAAGCGTGACGCCCGCCGACCCGTACGACTCAGAGGCCGCCATCTGTGTCATGTCGATTGAGCTCGGGGCGTTTCCGCAGGGCTGGCGCATGGCTCTCGCTGATATCACATATACGGGGCACGCGAAGTTGAGCGGAGGGGCTAGGTTGAAGAGTTTCGCGGCGAATGCGTATTTCCAGTGGGAGCATTTGAAGAATAGCAATCCGGTCAATGAACCGACGGTTAAGAACGCGTCAGGCTCGTATCTCGTGGGTCTCCTCCTTCTTCCCCCTTTCACAACAGTGCGACATCAACGGCATCACTAACGCGTTGATTCCTGTACGGTTATCAGATGAATATTCCCGAGAAGCGCGTTGATTTCGGCGCGACTGGAGCTTATGACCAAGACTTTTTGGTTAATATCCCGAATACGGGACTTGCATGGTCCCCGTGCTTCACCGGACAGGAGTATTCGTACGATGATAAGATGGAGGTGCAGTTCCAGTTCCAGGCTTACATGACCAAGGAGGGCTTCTCGAAAACGGGAAGTGGTGTGTTTGGTCGTGCTACTGGCGCGCCTCTATCGGCGGATTTCAAGGTCGCCTGGGAGAAGTGCGATACGACGCAGCGGAATGCGTGGGGCCAGTTCCGCATGGGCGATTACGAGTCTTGTCAGCGCATAGGCCCGGGTACTACTGATGGACAGCCGACTGTGAAATGGTGAAGGATTGACGTATGTCGATGAGTAGTCCATATTTATGATTCACTCAACCTTTAAAATAGAAGTGTGAATGTGGTAGAGGTTGAGTGGAACGGATTAAGTATCGATATATCCAAATCATAAACAACTTCTGAAAGCAACTTGAATGCAAGATATCCATATTGTCAAAAATGCAAGTCTACCTAGGATAAACACAGAAAACACAGGAACATCTACACGACCGTCGCCCACTCTGGATAAACCTCCTGCTCTCTCGGCACCGACGCCCTGTTGCGATCCTCGATGTGTTCCTGCAGCGGCAGATCCAAGTGCTGGCTCCTGACCCCCATATCCACTCCCCTCTTATGTATATACCTCGCGAACCCCACCGTTTGCCTCCTCCACTCCTCCCTCGTTATTCTCCCCGAGATGTAGTCCGCGTATAACATAGCATCAAACGCTGCCTGTGAGGTTGACGCCACGGTATGGGGTCGGAACCCCGCCAGCGCGTCGCCGATAAGCACCACCTTGCCGCCGAGGTACTCATTATTCGGTGTCAAGACATCCGTGACCGCCTGCACAAACGGCTTCTTCGTACCACACACGATCTCCGCGAACTGTGGCGGCAGCCTCTCGCGCGCGATTTTGCGCTGCTTCTCCCACGCCGCCTCGCTGATGACCCCAGGCGGAACCGTGATCTGTCTCCTCCGTCCATCCTTATCCGTCATGATTTCCTCGAGCTCAGGCGATCCCGCGGGGAAATTCGTGTAATACACGAAGTTAATGAGGCGCTGTCCCGGCTCGACCGTTCCGTCTTTGCCAGGGATCAGGTATGCCAGGATCTGCACGCCGGGACAGTGGAAGAAGGTGAAGCGGTTGGTGAAAGCCTCGCGCGCGGCGTCGCTAGCCTCGCTTTCGATCAGCGTGCCGCGCAGCGCGCAGTACCCCGCGTACTTGCGCTCGACGCCAGGCTCGAGGACCTTGCGTACGGTGGAGCTGGGCCCGTCTGCGCCGATCAGGATGTCCCCGTATATGCTGCCCTCCTCCCCGCCGCTCGTCTTCCAGTGCACTCGGATGCCGTCGCCTTCCTCCTCGAAACTGGTGACCTGGCGGTCGTGCAGGTGCGTTGCTTTGCCGTGCTCGGGGACTGGCGCGGGGACTTCGCAGTATGGGCTCTCGATGCCGTCGTAGTTGGCGCGCATCAGGTAGTACGTCAGGTCCCAGGAGGTCATGTTCTGCACCATTTCCTCCCGGTGCACGATGTTCCCCTCCTTGTCGAGGTACTGCCTTCGCACGGAGCTGACAGCGATGGGGCGATCGCATCGGTTGTAGCGCTTGAATAACTCGAGGGTGTCGCCACCCGCGACGATGCCGGCCCCTTGATCTTGCAATAGGGGGGCGGGGTTGCGCTCTAGTATTGTAGTGTCATGACCCAGTGCTTTTAATGCTAGGCCGGTCGCAAGTCCGCCTAGGGATCCTCCGACCTAGTCACTATCGTTAGAATTACGTCGTTGCGATTTGACGATGTACCTAACTTACTATCAAAAAGTGAAGTTTTCTTGACCCCTGGCCCTCTGCTTGGGACTCAGTTGTAGGAATGGCCATGTTGTCGCTTATGTCGTGAATGAATTATCGTCAATTTTCCTCACAGGGTATGAGGTTGAAATATTCGGCGATTAGATGATGGTGATAAAAGTAAGCCCGTTGGCTGATGAACATACGTCCTGTGAATTAACCGGGAGGGGTCCTTTGACGGGATGCGCCCGGCTTTACGTCACATTGAGGTAGTCGGCGACAAGCGGCAGATGCCTCATTTTGCCTCGAAATATTAATTTAATTACTCATGTGCAGCGGTCTCATAAGATATAGTAATATTGAACACCCTTATAAATGCAGGTCTTTCCAATTCCCAAGTCCTAGACCGTATGGTATTACTAAGTGACATAGAAGAGCCAAATAAATTAAGAAAGAAAATATACAATTCACATGACAAATGTCTTGCAAATTTGGAATTAACAATGCTCTACCGGGACTTAATCTTCATTCCTCATTTCACAATTTGCCCAATCTTTCACCCATACTCTCAGCATCGACAGCACCCTTTGGGACTTGAAAAGTAGCACTTCTTTCAAATGAGATATGTATTGGTCCAACTCAACAGTTACCGCTACCTAGCTACTTTGAAATTCTCTAGATATCATCAACATTGACATTGTTACAAATGTCCCCAAATACATCCATCATATGAATGATACTGTCTCTAACCTCTTGAGCTCTCGCCGCCATGTCAACCCCTAACGGAAGCATCATCTCCTTTTCACGTCCTTTACCGATTCCTTCGCCTACAATAACATCGTATATCGCTTTTGTTGCTTTGAGATGGTCACCAGGGACCGTAAAGTTACCTGAGTTCATGGTTTCGTATAGCTTTCCCGTGGTCGTCCCCTCATAATCGGGGTCTAGAGGCTTCAATTTCGGTTCGACCTTACCGACCATGGGTGTATTGAAAGTTCCAAGATATACTAGTAGAACACGAACGTTGAACTCTGACATCTCCTTGTGCAGCGTTTTGGTCAGACCTTAAGGGCGTAAGCATTAGAAATTCCGACAAGCGCGTGCCACTTACCGTCTAAGGCGGATTTGGAAGCCCCATACAGTCCTAAGGAATTCCGTGCTTCCATTCCAGAGCCACTGCTGAAGTTCAATATCATACCCGACCGCCTCCTTCGCATATGAGGCGCAACCGCTCGTATCAACCGATAAGGGCCGAAGAAGTTAGTTTCCATCATACGATGGGCCTCTTCTTCGCTGAAAGACTCAACAGGGCCGGTCATGCCGAAACCAGCGACGTTAGCCAGTACATCAATCGCGGTCCCTCGCGCCTGCAAGTCCTCAATGACCTTGCCGCATCCTAATTCGTCTTGGTCTAGTCGGACACATTCTCCCCCATTCTTTGTAAACTCCTCAACGAGTTCTGGCGTGCGGCTCGGGTTTCGAAACGCCGCGATAACTTTGTGTCCGTTGGCTTGCGCGAGGCGTGCCAGGGCAAGGCCAAAACCAGAAGAGCAGCCTGTGATTAGCCACGTTAACGTCTTCTTCGTAGGGACCTCAGCAGACATATTCGTCAATTTCGATATTGGATTCTCTATGGTAAAGAGTAAAGGAGTAAAGAAGTTGAAGAAGTGACGTTCAATGTGAATTGAGGGATATCAGGAGATAATCATGTTCTACTAGGCAGTACTGGAGGGTTTATATCCCTCTTCCACAGGCATTGCTATGAATCACCATAGCTGGCTTGCTGGCGAAATGTTAGAAGACGGGTTTACCTCCATCTGGCGGACTTTAGTGTGTTATCTCCATAATCCGCGCCCTAGTTGGCGATATAACACCACTGTCAATCCTGTAGCCTCCATAACTTAACTTGAATTATATTATTCCGTAGGGTAGGCTAGTATTAGAATCATCGATAATCTTTCTATTCTGTACATTTATTTACATCTTGTCGACAATCCAAACGACACGCACGCTGCCTCCTAGATATGTACGCAAATGTGACAGTGTCGATTACTAAACAAACATCTTCACTTGATAACTCAGATTCAAAATGCCAACAGACGAGTTTTTTTTTTTTTAAAAAAAAAACCGGGTAAAAGCTAGCACGAGAACAATGTCCTTGTTCGAAATTCAAACGTTGAACCCGACACCTGCCCACGAAAACTAATGAGAATGTGCACAGTGCCCACAGTAAAGGCTTGGAAAGACTGTTGCTTAAATATCTATTCCTACAAAATTTTCTCGATCGTGTGATCAAAGAAAAAATGCTTTGGTTGGTGTAACTAGTAAGTTCTTTGTTCTTATCTAGTGAGCAAAGGAATCCATACAGTCTCAAGATGTTGTTTGCTATTGTCTAGTGATATTGTTATCTTAGTGTTTTAAGGTCCTCGACTCGTTGATAGAATTTTGTGATTGTCGGAAGAAATAAATCATCGTTTCAAATAAATATGATGAATCTTTGCGAACAATTCCTATTTCATTAAACGTCTCTCCGTTCACTCATGTCACAGCCATACCGGATAGGTAGTCACATTACGAGATCCACCCCAACATCAGACCAATCACGGTTAAAATCCGGACTTTGGGATCTGCCGGA
>MU386108.1:0-12465 GCA_022497145.1 Rostrohypoxylon terebratum
GCAGCAACAGCTCAGGGGGGCTCAGGGCAACTCACGTTTGTTGACAACAATGGTAATTCCTCAGGGCAACTTTGACGTGATGCATCTATCTGTTGTCTCCGATCAATTATCAACATCTCAAATCGCTTCAGGGATTCTGTCGCGGATGAGTACGCGGAAAGAGGAAATGTGCATCTGAATATATTTACGCTTGCTGTCTCCTGTTCTATCAATTAGGTATCAGATGATAAAGATTATGTATGTGACCCCTATAGTTGAGAAAATTATATGGATAGTAAGTGCCTTTAGCAAAGAGCGATTGCTGTGCTTTTACGAGTTGCTCGCATTCTTCGAAAGATAGGGGCGTAGGTTGAGGACCCGGAAGCTAACAAAATATCCAATGGATCTGTCGGGGAACTTATGCGGAAATTGGGCACCTAGCATTTATCTTTATATTAATAGATAAAACCGGTCCAGGTAATTTTAGGGCGGACAATATCAATCTAGATCGGGTTGAGCTCTAAACCGGTTAATGTGTCAATATTAATGAACTATAACATTTGAGAAAGCTCTCGGTACATTATTAGCTCTGAATTCTAGGTATTATCAGCATCGGAAAGAAGCCGCGGGGTAAATGTAACGCAGCATCACTATAGTCAACGGGAAATAAGCAAGCTTAGTGCATGCTTAGAGGTCACCTTGGCGTCGTTATCCAGGCTATACTGCTTAAACCCATCAGCCGACAAGTTTGGTCCTGATTTAAGAGATATGCCGGATGGCAGTTCAGTCATTGATACCTACCTACTACTACCTAAGTAAGGTTTTATCTATATGCGTCACGATAAACAATGGCAATGGGCATCTTTGCCTTTTCCAATTACGAGAATGAATCTTTGGACCCTTGAATTTCATTTGACGTGATAGACTACGATTGAATATGGCGCGTAAGCAGCATTTAGTACGCAGTCACGCACACGAAGAAGATATTCCAGGCACAGTGAATGTTCAAGCGGTTGGTCAGTAACAATTAGTCGTCCCAAGCAACTTAGATATACTGACTTCAAACAGAGGGAGATGACGCCTTCTATGGGCAAGCCCTTTTCCCCGTTCCGGCCGAAGACCCAAATGACCCATTGCAAGTATGCGTTCTACGACACGAATTCGCTTCCTTTCATGACCGCTCCACAGAGCAGAATTTGACATGTTCTAGTGGTCAAGGGCCAAGAAGATCACGATATTGGTGATTATGTGCGGATATTCATTCCTTGGAAATTCAGCACTCTTAGGTCCAGGTCCCTATTTGACACTATGGTCAGAGGTATTCGACATTTCTCCAGGAGATGCATCGACTCTCATATCATATCCAAATCTCGCCTACGGATTTAGTTCGCTTCTTCTCGTACCGCTCTATTTGAAATTTGGGAGACGTCCGGTAATGCTGGGATCTATGCTAGCTGTCAGTCCAACTACCATTCTCGTGGACTTTCTCTCATTGACTCTGTGTGAAGTTCATCGCTGGCCTTGTTGGATCAGCATGTGCTAATAACTTCGCCGCGCTAATGGCGTGGCGAGTTATCTCGTCCTTCGGCGCCGGAATTTGCGAAGCCCTCCCTGTTCAGCTAGTGAACGACATATTTTTCTTACACGAGCGTGGAAAGCACATCGGATATTACACATGTACGTCCCCTTCATTCCCTTTTTACTATCATGGTATCTGTGAACCCATTGATGATTAATCGGATTAGTCGGCATGTGTTTTGCCGCTGTGGCGACGATTCCCGCTGCTTACATGTTGCCAATGAGATATTCATGGAGGCTGTTCTTCTACGTTTCGCTCGCCTTCGCCATCGCTCTATTTATTCTTGCCTTCGTGTTTGTTGAAGAAACCTCTTACGATCGGGACGCCCACAGAGACCATACCTCTCCCCAGCCCTTAGATGGCGTAGTAACTAACGGTTCTGAGAAACCCGGCGAATTCACTATCGAGCAGGTATCAAATACACCAGCGCGCAAATCATTCTTGGCGACACTCCGACTATGGGGTTATGTTAACCCGGAAGTTGACATACTTACTCTGATGTGGCGATCCTTCACGTACTTCTTAGTACCACAAGTTCTATGGGTTGTCACCTCCTTTGGAACTATAATAGGATTAGGCGCATTGGCATTCAACTTCGTCTTTCCAATCAAGATCACAGCACCTCCTTACAATTGGTCCGAGGTAAGTTCCTATATTCCCGTGGCGGTTGTAATTAGATGATGAAACTTACAATCCATTAGTCCAATTCCGGGGTACAATCACTCGGATCTCTCCTTGGATTTCTTCTAGCGCTCCCATTCACGTCTTCCTCAGATCGGCTCGCAGCCTATCTTACAAGGCGCAACCATGGCATCCGAGAAGCCGAAATGAGACTGGGAGTCATGTTACCGGCCATGATCATAGGACCGGCCGGATTGGTAGTTTATGGTCTCACCGCGCAATTCAATTTGCACTGGATAGGATACTTTTTCGGGTCTGGCTTATCATCTTTCGGTGGTTATTTCTATTACTGTTTTACCTTGGCATATGCGGTTGATTCATATAACAGTAACACATCTGAGATGCTTATCGCAATCAATGTCGGGAAACAGGCAGTCAGTTTCGGGTTGGGATTTGGCGTGCTCGACTGGGTGCTAGAGAGAGGATATGGTGTCATTATCGCAGGAGTCTTTGGCTCAGTATTCCTGGCAAATAATCTAGCACTCATCCTATTCATGTTTCGGGGAAAACAGATCCGACGATTCATGTCGACATCATGGCTAGCCAAGCTACATGGAAGAGGGGCTGGCCACAAGGCACAAGCCTTATAGGCTATACGACTACTTAGCGCTAATGAGATATTTCAATTGATGGTCCCGGTCCCGGATGGCCTTCTATGTCGCATCATACGACAATTAGTTCCAGCGTTTCTTATAGCCTTGAAATCCAAGACAACCCAATAATCAATATCTAGATATATTTTATAGATCAGACCCCAAATAAACAAGGACGATCGAAGTCATCGATCCAGTAGGCAGTTTTCGTAGAACCAACCGATTAGAAACTTGGTGGTTTTCGGGTTCTGGATGTATAGTAGACAACAATCCTAACATCTACCTAGTTAATTTATCAATGACTCTAAGTAGGTCCATTTAGAGAATTCACAACCGTAATTCTTTGGTGTAGTTTAACTTGTATTGTAGTGCTGCTTTCAAAAAGGAATTTTCACAACTTTCTTATAACATCTCTTATAACATCTTTTGTCCTCTTACATGTAGATCCCCAAGAGTTTTATAAATACGACGTCTAAGATCGTTCATGTTATGAAAACCATGACTGAGAACCCTGAAAACTCTCAAGCTATAAATCTTATTACTCCTAGCAAAGGTTTAGGTAGTCAACCGAATCCCTATCCCCAAGGAATAAATAGCATTTAGTACCAATAATCCACCACTTCAAATTCACTAAACGAACCAGCATCTCATACAATGGTTTCCAAAGAGCGAACCCCTCTACCTAGTTCTCGACCCCATAAACGTAAATTTGAAGGCCACTCAGACTCGTTGCCTCCTAGGGAAGCTCCATTCAAGTCTAATCCAGCAAAACGCAAGAGAGGAAAAACGAAAGCCATTACTAGCTGCGAGAGATGCAGGCAAGCCCACGTGAAGTGCGTTGCAAGGGGTCCTGGAGAGCCTTGTGAGAGCTGCGCGAAGCGGTCAATATGTACTTGCAGCTTCACTCAATCCGCGCTTCAACTGGCAAATAATTCAAAGACGGAGCACGAAGGGACCGAAAAAGCCTCGAGCCAAAGTCTGAAGCTGCAAACGATAGCAACAATAGCTCTAATGTACCTACAAGCCCAGAAAAACTAAGCTTAAGATTTAACGCCATCAACTTCTTCGATACTGCTCAGCCAATGCCAAAATTCCTTCGCGTGTTCATTCAACGTTTGGGATATCTAAGAGATAGGGAAATCTTAATCAAGTACATATTAGTACAGTGATACAAGTCCTCTTAATAATATCAATCAGAAAGGAGGGAATTCAAGTATAGCTACTCCTACGCTTATTCCTTAAATGAACGTGTAGGATATGAAGATTTTGTGATTACGTAAATTTATTTATACCGTAGCAATATCCCAGTATTAGCAATAGTATATGACTAAGCTGCTCTTAACTACATATATCCTAGTACTAAGTTTAAATGTTACCCCTGAACCCCCCCTGAACCCCTTTTCGTATAGCTCGATGTTGCAATAAAACCTTTAAATGTTGCAATACTTACTTCGCATCAACTACATGGAAATGAAATAATAATCGTAAATATTTCAAGGAAAGCAATAATACGGTGAAGTTTCAGTTTAATTTAATAAATTTATATAGCGATACTAGCTTACAAAAGACAAGTTCGGCTTTGCCGATTAGGAGCTCCACTTTCCTATCAAGGAAATAATGAAGCTATATCCAACCGCCCGACCATTTATTCGGTGCTACAAGCGTAGACTTTCACCTCTATTAATTCTACTGTCTATTTGAAGCGTTTCTTAATTAGATGATGCCTTACCATTTCCATTGCATAAACTCCCCGAAATTCTCGAAGAGTACACAGTGTGCAAGGTGAAATGTTCATTCCACAATATCACGAGGCGAAATCAGAGATGTGGTTTGAAAAATGCAAAGATCAATTGAATGAATACTTAGCAGACTAAGCATCCTATATACCGAATAATATCTAGTAACGAGCGTGGTAGGAAGTCATTCATATCGCATGAATAATGAACTTCCCGATTTTCAACTTCCGTCTATCCCAACCCCTTCACCCATCGTCTATCCCCCAATCACTCCTATCGTAGTGGACGATTGTTACGAAACCACTTAGATGGCAACGCACACGAGCCTGCCGCCATCCTGAGGAGTGCACCCTGGATATGGTTAATTAAATGGTAAGGAGAAAGCATTGGGGATATCACTCACTTCCACTGACGACGCTGCTCTTGTCAGAAGGACCCGCGTGGTACTTGCAAGAAGAGCCGTTGACGTGAGAGCAGTTGTTGGGGCAGTTGCAAGCAGTGACTAGAAGGTATTAGTTGAGATTATCCAGCTTCGGATTCATCGAAGAGAAGACTTACCAGGGTCGGCGGCAACCATGGCAGCACCCATAGCCTGGCCGGCGAAGAGAAGGGCGACAGCGGAGATGAGAGCGGACTTGAACTGCATTTTGAATGATGTTGAGGTGACTGAGAAGTCTGAGTGTTGATTGTAAGAGTGGTGAAGGAGTTGGAATGTATTGGTATGTTGTGAATGTGTGGAAGTTGATGCAGAAAAGAAAGTCGACTATGATGGTTCTTCGACCTCTCTTTATAGTTTTTTTACCTCCCATATCAACCAATACCCGACTTCTCTTAGTAGACTTCAGAAGTCAATACCCGGTTTCCCGAAATAGACTCTGCCAGCCAACCTCCAACGTCCTTGAGCTCCTCTTCTCAACAACATCATCTAACTCACACGTCGACCTCCAGGTCACTATACTAGATACAGGCATCGATCCACATGAGGCGTCTCTATGCATTGCCGCGCCGCAATAACGTACCATATCAACGTTGTTGTCAATGCCATCCTAGATGATTGGGTTTTCAAAAGTCATGAAGAGTATAGTCGTAGAATCCTTCCTGTACACACTGTGACGCGGCTACAATGTAGGTAAGTCGCTGTCCATTGAAATTAGCCAAAGCTTGGGGTTAAGCTGAATGTTGATCGCGACGATCATGGCTTCCCAATCTATCCAGAATCGAGCCCTTTCCTCAAAAGCACTTAATGCGGAAGTCATGTAGAAGAATCGGTGAGGGGGCCATACCCATCCATCCCCGGACATACCGTCCCGCTATTACCACTGCCATAATAAAGGCTTATTATCATTGATTTAACTCCATTAGAGTGGGTATAGGGATAAGTATCCAGCCACTACTATGTAGAAGCTATAGATAAATGTCTTACAAAAGGAGGATGTTGTAATTTCATACCCATCTCGCAACTTCGAGTGGTTGAATATTACCTACCTAGTACGATCTACTGCAGAGGGTAGATCTACTGTATCCTGACCATTCCGGCCGAAATGCACTTGAGGATTGGATCAGTCTAGTTTAATTGCCAAGGATTGGGGCTGAAGAGTTCACCTTTCGAGGCTGGAATGATCTACGTCGTTTAGGATCAGGAATCGAAAGTCCTTTGGAGTGCACAAGCATTAAGTGATATTTTTGGTGCTATATCACTTTTATTAATCGCATTCCCTGTATGTATAGCTGTTCACATATCGAATGATGTCACAGTTATTTTTGATTCAACAGCAAATTAAATACTAAGTACTTGAATGGGACTTTTGGAAAAAGCTATCTTTAACGTAGGTTGTATTTGAGTTTGTTCCTTCCTGTCATGCATATAATAGTTGAAATCCTACGTAAATATTCCTTATTGCAGGAGATATTGTTGATATAGCCTACTTCATGTCTACTTTTTGTTAATTCCAATCGAATATGTAACAAAGAGGCGTAGTGGTAAGCACTTTAGACATGGGTGTAGGTAAATATATCAAATGTCAACATTCGAGAAGGTCATCCCCGCAAAGGGGCTGGGGGCGGATTTTAAACGTCTAAAGCCGAAGACATGCTCGCGGAGATGTAACTACTTAATACCTAGGTACTGTAGGTACTTCCCCTAAAATAATATTAATAAGATTTCTGGAAATGAACCCATCGTCATCGTCAACACAACACAAAAGTAAAGTAGAACCCCACGAAAATCTGCATCAATTTAAGCTTTTACTAGCATTGTATCGAGGGTGAAAGTACGTCCCGAGACCGAGACGTTGAATGACTTATCATCATCGAGAAGGTCGCATCCTACCTGTAATTTGTGAAACATAGGTACAATACAAGTATCGTTGGGTAGGATGCATTAACTCCTTAGATTAGATGAATGTAACTAATGATCTAGTACATACATAGATAGTACTATGTAAACCAAAAAAAAGGCGGGAGACGGGGGCTACTAATCCAGCTGCTACTAATCCTTCCCACTAGTGTTGACACTGTACCTATAGTTGACAACGTGACCTATATTCTTGGCTGCTGTGTATACTTTGGGTATTAACGAATGAAACGAATGAGAGACGACGGCTCTCGGGTTGTCAATTAGCCCGACTGGTCTATTACATAATCCGTTTCATGTGTCGATGGGTCGTGGAATTAAATTTGAGGCTGAGCAGGTTGGAAACCGGACTGTGTGCCACTCTACTATGTACATAGTAGGACTCTAGGACTCGGGAAATGATGCCTTTTTTAGCCGAGCCAAGTGATCAGCCCACGTTGTACTATGTACTATAGGTATGTAAGCCCTAGCAGCTGCCGAGACGCCACTGACGTTGAGGTAATCTCTGCCGTTCAAGCGGTTGTAACCATTCCCCGGACTGGCTAATCCCATTTCGAAATAGATCGCAACAATTCCCCACTATAGTAGAATCCGTGTCTTGCCGCAAGCCGAGTCTTGATTGAGAAGATCGAATTTTCTTAAGTTTCTTTACCGATATTAGGATGGGGACGTTGCCTTCGTTTCCAACACCAACTCTCATTTGGGAGTTGAAATTTTAGTAGACTCCGAAACATCACTTAGATGTCAGCAGAAGTACTATGGTACATTCTACTACCCCGCCACCGACGACATCGCGTTATGTAAGACCTACTACGTACCTAACCTAGAATCCTAGCTACCTCCCGCGAGACGAATGCCGTAGCAATATTGGTATGCGCCAAGCTGCACTTTCGAGGTTAATTTCACTACTTCGGTATTCATTTGAACGCTCATAATACCTACCTAGTACATAGTATTCACACTGGTTCTATTCCCAAGTTTCAAGAGTCAAACTCGGAAATTCTCCTTGTATTGACAATTAATATCAGGTCGAGAGATACGGTCAAGCTATTGCCGTCCCTTTTCCTTAGTCATTTGCCGCGACGAGGTATACCCCTCTTGATCTGCAATCTGATTGGACTCCCCTGTTCAGCGTCCTGCAGCTCACGGAAGACGGGACCGGATCCATGGACCCTTTCCACACCGCTTAAGGCAACAGGGTCCGCACCTCGATACCGAATCTCAATATCTGAATGCCCTATTTCAGCCCTGAAGTACGTGGTTCCCGTGGTGCCAACACTGCCCTGGCTTTTACATACATAGTAGTACGGCTTTTGACCGAACCAAATACCGGGGACTGGTTATCCTTGTCATTAGCCCCGGTATATTGACTCGAATGCCGTCTTTCGCTGCATGACAGCTAGACGAGAAACCTGGGACCTATGTAGGTACGTTTAATGAGTCACGCGACCTCGGAAAAGCACCACCTCCACAGCAAAGTGGAATACTATGTAAAAGGGAGGCACCGACAGGTCTAATAGGAGTTGAACCTAAACTTCTTTATAGTAGTATTTCATAGTGTATTTATGTAGTATTTTTAACCATGTAGTCCGTGATGACTAATTGCAAACTAGTGTAGAAAAGGAACAGAGGAGCGAGATATTGGATGTGGGATCTACTAGTAATAAGCACTACTTCCTATACCTACCAGGCGTTTCATACTCGCCAGCTCCCATATTTAGTATATGATGTCCAATCATCGTGCTCTCTTTCTTTAATGCACGGCGCAGTGACGTGAGGCCAAAACAATAGGCGCGTTCCTGGAATTGACCTTCCCAAAAAATGTCAATTGAATGGACATTTTCGACGTTTTCACTTTTCTACGCCGGCTACCTTCCTAACCTGGAGATTGTTATTGTATAGCGCATCAAATTAACATCATAGTTTCGATCTCGTCGCGATCCGTTCCCCTAGACTAGCGATGGATATGTTTTCCATAATACTGAAGACTGCTACTTCAGCCTGGAAGTGATGGCTGCACCAGTTGCGCAAATCCACAATGACACATATAGGGCTCATGCCAGTTTTCTGGCGAGCGCCTCAGTCACAACTCTACCTAGTTTGTTCCTTTGGTCCCGATGCTTGCTTGAAGAGGGTGGCATAGTTTTTTTTTTCGCTGTATTCCTGGGGCTCTGGCTTTGCGTCTAACAACCTACCTCTTAGTAGGCAGTCAATCCTGAATAAACTCAATGCTGGACCTGTGCAATTGGCATTTCTCCATGGCTATGAAAGAATATAGGAGTCACCTCTCCTACGATTATTTTACTCATATCCGTGCCTGGTCGTCCGGAGCTGTCTGGTGGATCGCAGCATATGTCTAGCAGCGCGAGCAGCTCCTCTTCTTCGATCGGAATCATGTCGCGTGCTCTCCGCCTATTGCGCTCATAATCTTCTTTTTCGGCTACAATATCGATAGTTTCCATCCACACGACGTTGAGGGATACCGCTCGCTCTTCGCGTGAGCTCGGAAAGTGTGCCAGAGCTTCTTGGAATGTGCGTCCCGCCGCATGATTGGCTTGGGAGATGCTTCTATGCAACCCAGAAACAGATGAAAGCAGGGTAAAGAAGTTTAAAGGCTCGAGAAATAGCTCATGGATTCTAGGAAGTCTGCACTTCTGATCGGAGTATCAAGTTCCATTGTGCATAGCTCATTGATTCAAAAACGAAATCCGGTGTGGATATTAGCAACGGTGATGTTTCATGATATAGCCTATCTAATCTACCAACTCTTTCCAATATTGGGCGCGGGGTTTGAAGTTTAGATACGGCCCATCGTGGCGCGATGTAAGCATGTCGTATTCGCGCCTTCCGGAGCCCACGTCCCCAAGACTACCCGAGCTCTTTTCGAAGTCAAGATACCACATCGTCTTTGCGATAACGAGGCTCGCTTCGAAGTATGCCATAGCTTTACCGGGGCAAGAGCGTGCACCCAGCGAGAACGGCGTAAATGCCCTAGTGTCAGAGAGCGGTGTATTATCCCCAACTAGATCATGAGTTGTTGGCTTATAATTCACCATCCAGCGTTCGGGGTTGAACGTGAATGGCTCGGGAAAATGGTCCTTGTTGTGGTGTATCGAGTAGACGTTAACTCCCACATGTATTCCTTGGGGGATGATGTGCCCGTCAATGATAAATGGCTTATCGTATTCTCCATCTGCAAGCTGGCGCCATAAAGTACCACCAACAGGTGGTGACATACGCAGGGCCTCGTCTATGCATGCACGGAGGTACAGACAGCCAGACAACTGTGGCCCCTTACGGATCTCGCTACTTGTCTTGAACGTACTGCGTATCTCTCGGGAAAGCATGTCGTAGCAATGCCGGCTCCTCGATAAATAGAAGAATAACGCTGACGTAGCTGTTGCAACCGTGTCGCCGCCTGCACTTAACCTAGTTAGATCCGCGATACAGCAATGTACAACACATAACATATTTGTGGATATACAATTACGCACCTGCAGACATGAATAGGAGCGACTCGGCAAATAGTCCGCTTTGTTGGGGATCCTCGGGTTTTAGCTCAAAGCTTTCTATAACATAAGAGTAATAGTCATGTCTCGTTTTCTTCTCTTGTGCGAAACGTGCTTTCATCAGTTTCTCTACCAGGCCACGCCATTTGACTCGCAAAGGGTTCCTTCTAGCTATGTATTCGAGCCCAAGCTTGGAAAGAAAAGGGAAGTTCATAAAGGTATGGATACGGTAATTTCCAACGCTAATGCCTGGGCGGACGAATCTGTTTTCTTCTTTCGTCTGTAGCTCGGGACAATATCCAAACCCTAGGCTGGTAGCAATATCAATACCGAGGCGACTACAATAATCCGTGAGATTGGTAGGCTCAGACAAAGAATTCAGAATCTGCTTTATGAAGATATCTGACTGCTCTTGTAGAATAGGCTCGAACATGCCAATTGACCGTTCAGATAAGAACGGGTCAATTATCTTACGCCTCTGGTTGGCTGCGTCACGATCGATGAAATTAAATAGGAACGGTACTCCATCTGCAAGTGCGAAGAGGTATAGGCGAGATTTCGTGACTCTTGGGTTCTGGTAGATGTCTATGCGTTTGATTAGTGATGATACTCACAGCGAACGCGCCAACCATCAACCCGAATTAAACATGCCTTTGAGGGCGGTCGGAGTGTTGAAAATGAGGCGATTAGGTCCGTAGCGGATGACATTGCCTGAGAAGATTAGGATTGTTGATAGAGTACTTCAGCGATGGTAATTAGGTACCGTAGCGTTGGTGATCCTCGTAAGTCGCAAGATGAAGTTTTCTCTTCAGGGCATAGTAACCGGCGTACGAGTCTGATATTCTTGCCAGGAGGGGCCCTGGATAACCCTTAAGAGGGTGGCAGTACAAGAAATAGCCACCAATCAAGAGACACTTGTCATTCGTTAGCATTCTAGGAATCTAGGCAGAGAAGCCACACCAACTGATCAAGCATCATACATAACTGACAGCAATACATCCAACGTATAGCGCGGTAACAGAGACACTAATGAGAAGAGACATTGTGTGATATGATACAACATCTAAAGCTATTTGCTCTCAGCCATTGCGAGTACTACAACATATACCCTACCCGATAAATAAAATGGCTATTCCTTGTGGTGGAATTGTGGAGTAGAAAAGCAAAGGGCTTACCTAGTAGTTATGACCTACCTATCACCAGACTACCTAACGATACTACCTGCTGCGGGATTTTGCTATTTGCCACCAACCTGAGACATATGCTCCCTTGATTAGAATCTTCGGCGGTAAAAAATAAGCTACCAATTACTTACCTCTTTCATAGGCAGGTTAGTTACTGCCTACTTGGTAATTACCGGGACGCAAGTGGTTGGAAGATCAAGATCTATCATACCTAGCCACGCAGCAAAGGAGAGGGGTTTTTCGCCTTAGTAGTCGCCGAGGGGTTTCATGCAACACACTCTGTCTTACCCAAAGATTCGCGTGGCTTATGTGGGAAGTTCTTGTGGGAAACTTGTTTTCGAAGTTAATGTTTTGTCGATGGATTAATGGATTGAGATTACTCAGGGGCCTTTATTACTAGAGTATCGACGAATATCCTCGAGTATTACCATCCCAGATCAACAACAAACCAATCTGAGTTAGATACCTAGGTAGGTATATCTGTAATTAAGCCTATTCCAGTCACTCGAGTATCAAATAACGGATATTAACTTTTCAATTTTGGTCTAGGTACCTAGATAGGAACTGCTTGTAGTATCCATCGTTCAGTGGCTATGTCGAAGAGAATGCCATGACCAAACCAGGCCATGGCGCTACATTGTTACATCCAGTACATTTCATATATTATAAAAGGTCCCTAATCGTAGGTACTTTTATTTCGAGTGATACGAAGAGACATTTCCCACAAAAACTAATAGTGAAAACGGCGAAAACAGCTGTGACGAACCTATACTTAGGCTTAGTAAGTATAGCTTCATAAGGGGGTCTTGATTTTAAGGTAACAGTAATTGTAGAGGTCAAGTATAATCAAA
>MU386109.1:0-12399 GCA_022497145.1 Rostrohypoxylon terebratum
TTACACTTGACCTCTACGATTACTGTTACCTTAAAATCAAGACCCCCTTATGAAGCTATACTTACTAAGCCTAAGTATAGGTTCGTCACAGTTCTTGGTTCATGTGCTTCTAGACTCCTGTCAAAAAGGCCGACTAGATAAAACATATCCGAGGCTTTTACCTTCGGTGGTTTTGCAGAGCCTCGACGGACCAGTTTGGGGTGGCGCTGCACAGGTAGCAGACCACGGCTTCTGTATGGCACGGTAGGACATGCACACAGCCACCACCTGCGACACGCTGATTCGCCAGCACTTTCGATATGCATGCTTATTTATATACATACTTCGCCTTGGATGCCTGCCAAAGGCAGATTCCAATTAGCGGGCCAAAAGAGGCTTGATGCTGTAACGAACACCAGTAAAAACTTGGAAGTCTAAAACTAAGATGGCGGAGCTGTGGCACAGCAATAAAATTGGGCTGTAATCGCTTACGCGGGCTGTCGGTACGATTGCTAATGTATATGTAGAATGCATGAGGCCTAATTCAACCTTGCTCAGGTACGGTACGTTTTGATTGTTCCTATAGATGAAATATGGGGCTCTACCCGTAGATAATACGCGTGACGATTTAAGAGATGTAACGCGTCATGTCCATTTGTCATATGTGGCATACTTTCGTAGAGCATCCATCGCGGGAACCGAGGTCCAGCGCCTAGCAAAAAGCTCGGTCCAAGTGGATGATAAGGTGGTTTCCTCAACCATGGCACATGTCACGTGGGCTGGTTCCGCAATTGCGTAGTGATAGAAATAGGTTCGGCAGGTGTACGCGATTGCCAGTATTGGCGTTGGACCTAATGTTGCTGTTAGGCCATACGTGATCGCTTCCTGGAAAGTATATGTGCAACACTTGACATTCCATACAAGGCGGGGGTTCTAAGCGAAGTAATAATAGTAAATCATTTGGGCGCTTCGTGTCTTCGGAATCTTGGATGTATTACTAGCAAGTACTAGTTAAAAAATTAACACGTTAGGATTAGAATCGAGTAAATTTATCTGCAGGAATCCCTAAGAGCCTCCCTCTCAAGAGTAAGAAGACCACACATTTCAAAGCATACCCAACAAAATGATGTTGCCAAGGCACATGACGCTGTCTTCTACTTCGACGTTAAAACAAGAGTTTAAAGTAGATCTGACGATCGATCGCTTTAGTTAAGAATACTTAGTCCGTGGGAATTTACTTCCGGCATTAGTGTTCAACCTAAATTAAGGTGGAAGATGATCTGAATTGCGGGGTCTTAGCGCCGGGCCTTTAGCGACAAGTGAGGTTAGTGCCCTTTTGTTCAGCCTTAGCCAGCTTGTTTCTGCGGGTGTCCATTTATCTAATCTACAACTTTCCTCTCAATCCCCGCACCTTTTACCACACACGTACATAAACACCCGTCCTCACCAGCATTCCACACGCCGGCCGCAAGTCTTCTCATCTTAAGCATATATTCGCCAGCACCACCTGATAGCATCCGAAGTAGCGATGTCTGACCCCATCACCGCAAGTGACATAATGGCTGTCGTCAAGATCTAGGAATGCTTCGACACAAAGCCAGAGCCCACTACGAAACACTCCTCCAGCCCGACGATCGAAGGTGAATTCGCAGACGTCATGCTGGGCGGCGGAGTCGGTGTCGTCGCGGCGGAGAATGTCATAGTTGGAAAGGCCGGCATCTCTGAAATACCTACTAATATGCTGGCCCAGCTCGATTAGTTGGTATCGCATCCTTGCCAGTTGGGGCCAAATCCTGCGCTTCTCCAGGTCGAGGCAAGCCCTAGCCAGCTGAGCGACGGTCCCATCCTCAGGCTCTTGCCTTTCTATTCTTTCAAGCATGGCACTTTGGGAGTTTGTATTGATATCGTCCTTGTCTGAAATGACGGTCGGGGCAAGTCGTCGCCTCTTGCGAGCTGGCTCGTCTGCGGAAATCTCATTCTGGTTATTCTGGTACTTCTGACTGCGTAGGCGGAGTTTATTAAGGGCATGTCTGAATGTCGCTTTGTGCTTAAGAATCCTAATGCCGAGTTCGTTGCACAGCTCAGTTTCGTCAGGGTATGTAAGGATAGTATGACCATCGGCCTCGTGTTCGCGCAAGGAAGCTTCGAGCTACTGAGAAGGGGGAAGTTTCGGTGAATGTGAAGATGGAGTCCAAGTTCGATTCAGCGAGCAGAACTCTCGTACCACCCTGTCTACATCCCAGTTCCAAGGATCGTTATCGTCCATCGTGTTCTTTATATGGCACGTAGAATCGAGGCAGGTAGTCGATCTATTTCAAAGTATTCTTGTTAGCGAGCATCTCTGTGCAGAGTATAATGATATGAAACGGCGACTTGCGCGACAGGACGAATGCGGGAATTTGACCAAGGATACTGAGATAGAAGGCAAAGGAGGCGAAAAGGAGCGGATCACCTACTTATCGTGGGTATGTGGGATGTAAAAGCAGGTGAAAGTAGTTTGGAGGTATAAAGAGTGGAACAGAAATAATATTCTGATGCTAAAAATAAGGAAAGGGGGGAGGATGGGATGGTTAATGGAAAGAGGAGTAGGAGGGGAAGTTGACCCAAGGCAAGATGGGAAAGGGGGCCCTATATATACGTGGGAGTCCCGCACTGAGGCATAGCCAGCCACCCTGGCTTCGTCTCAGGGAACAACGGTAGACTTGTTGGTTTGCTTATTCTGCGCATTAGCGAGCTCTTGCCAATAAGCTCTCGCCCTCCTTGCGGACCTTAGCTAGCACGAAAAGAGTGTCCAATGGCGGAAGCTCCCAGTCTGAATCGTCTTCGAAATCTTTGTCGATTTCCTCCGAGACATTTTCAACGGTAAGTGTCTTGTGGTCTGGTGGTGTTGCTCGAGCGATAGACTTCGCCGTCAGGGGAGTCGTGGAATCCATTAGATCTGTGAAATGAAGAGATTCCAAGGACGGTCAAGTAAGGAGTCGACGCTGCTCTATGGTTTCTGAGCCCCTCTCTAGGACTCCTCTACCAGCTCTCCAAAAGGCGGAGGCCTTGCGACCTTCCATTACTGCCTCGCTATCGAGGGCATCTTCATGCACCCCTTCTGAGCCTTTCATGAGGGCCAATGGGAGCCTGGTGTGTCTGTCTAGCCAAGTTCTATGACACTAAGCGAACAGTCCGCTTTGTCATAAGCTGCTTCGGCTGTTCGGCGTAAGAGGCAAGGAAGAAACCCTGATCACCTTTGCAGCGCCTCGTCGAAGTATATAAGTGACAGCTTCCCCATGGGCGTCTCCGCTCTCAATTTCCTCCTTCAACTTCTTTTTCGATCGTCTCTCATTTCGAAGCCATGATGCTAAGACGACCCGCGTTGACTCGCGTCACACCTGCCGGACCTAGATCCGAAGAGCTACAAACTATTGCAGATGCTCTCTCGGGCGCCCGAAAGATCGTGGGTATTGCTGGTGCTGGCATCAGTACAGCGGCTGGTATTCCAGTTAGTAAAACCAGGCGCCTTTAGCATCAAGATAGCTGACAAGACTAGGACTTCCGCTCGTCGGGTGGACTTTATGCTGACGGCGTGCTTTTTGAGGAAGCTGCTTTCTTCGACTCGCGAAGGGCTCAGCTCCTCAAGATAGCCCTGAGCATTCGAGATCGTGCGGCAGATTGCGAGCTAACGGAGACGCATAGATGGCTCGCATCACTAGGGCGTAAGCTTCTTCGTTGCTATACCCAAAACGTTGATATGCTCGAGGCAAAAGCGGGCTTGGTGACAGGCCTGGGCCGGCGATTCAATTGCGTCCCACTGCACGGAAGCATAGCCAACTTGAAGTGTCATCTCTGTCACGAAGCGTACGAATGGCAGGACTACAGATCCGATATTGAGGATTATAGTATCAAGGGCTGTAATACCGAGGATGGCAATAATAAAGACGAACTGACGCTTCCTCTTTCTTGCCGACGATGCAATATCCGCTTTAAGGCTCGAAAGGCGGCTGGAATGCAACTCTTGCCTGTTGGCCAGCTTAGGCCGGGTATGGTCATGCTTGATGAAACTCACCCACAAGGGGAAGAAATTGCCAACCTCATCCGTGGCGATAAGCTGTCAAGTCCCGATCTTCTCCTAGTGCTAGGCACAAGTCTGAAGGTTGACGGGCCAAAGAAGCTGCTCAGGCAGTTTGTTCGGCCAGTCCGTCGGCAAAGTGGAAAGATCATATACGTGAACCGGACAAAACCTCCGAGTGATTGCAGCGCCTTGATCGATTACTGGGTGCAGTAGGACGTTGATGAATGGGTGCGAGACTTAAAGATAAGGCAGGGCACGGGTATGAGAAGGGGCCGTACTTGTAGAGCCCCTCGGGAAGCGCTTGGCTCAAGGGGCAATCCCATTCCCTTAGATTGAGTCAATGAGCAGGACTAACAACTAACCTATTCCTATAAGTTGACCTTAATCAAATAGACTCAGACAGGCTACGCAAGTTGGCTAGACACCAACAGGCAGCCCGCGTAATGGCGACAAGCTTTCAGCTGCCGGATCCCGAGAACCTAATAACCGAGATTATTGACCTTCCATTGTTTACCTACTTTCCGCTCACCAAGTCGGGAAATCCTCGGCTATGTTATCCCAACCCCTGCAGTCCGCGGCCTATCAAACGGCTCCTCTCACATGCTCCCCCACCAAATTCCCAGCGGCTGGCCCGTCACGTGCTTTCAACGACGCCTTGATGCGCCTTCGTTGGCTTTTACAGAAAAGCCGTCGCAACTCGACGGCCAGCTCCCGAGGTCGAACCGGTCTGTTGTCCTTCATGATCGCTGTAGACCCAGATCCATCACGGCTACTAACAAACAAACATAGACCATTGCCGTGTCCGACCGTCGCCGGTCTTCACTCCCGTCGCCCTGCTTACAACACCCTGTCGCCGAATCCGTTGGACGAGATGCCTGTCTCAACGATGTGGCCTCCCCACGCCTCTCACGCTTATGGAGCATCTCACCTGCGGGAGCAGCTTTAGGTGAGCGGTTGGATAGCTACGACGCCAGGATGAGCCACGGTTGGATAATGGAGATAGGACGTGGATGGGACGTGGACGTGGTCTACGCCAAACCGTATTACCTATTGCTCTAAACGCGGCAAGTGTACCAGTTTTGGAGACAATGCGAGTTATCCCGACTTGACTGTCACTTCACCCCCGAAGATAAATCCACAGACGGCACCGAAGCATATGAGTTGCCAGGGTCAATGCAAGCCTACCTGCATTAGAGCTCATCCCTGGAAATGGCGTGCTTGCTCTGCCCGTAGAGCCCCTTGCCCATAAGAACCTTGGTCGAGAGCTGATCTATGTGGGGATAAGTCTGGCGTCCCATCGTAGGGTCCGTCCTTTGTTACAGCCGTGATTCAGAGGACTTCTTGGAAGTTGGCACGGCTCGGGTAAGCCATTTCCGTCCGCCTCCTGATACCTAAGATTTACGACATAGCTGTTCCACCTATAGGAAACATCTACTAAACAGAACTGGAGCAGATCTAGTAAATAAAGCAGGAGACTGCCAGTTTTAAAAGGATACTGGTTATCTAACGAAAGAAAACGTTAAAGGTGTTAGTTAATATGCATCTATAAGCAAATTAAAAGATTTAACGGCCTGGTCAACTCCTAGATATGGGACAGGCGATTACCATCTGCCTTGTAACATGGTTTAAAAGGTTATAGTAAATTACAGGTCTTAAAGAGACCCAGATCCTTATTAAATACGCATTAACTTAAGGCCTATCACATCCTAATTACATTCACAAGGGAGTTACTATAAAGACAGATCGCCTTGACCTCAGCTAGAAGTTTATTATTTTTTTCTCTTCTTGTTTGAACTTCCTTTTCATCAAATAGTGTACAGGAATTGGGATTGTCTTCTCATATGTCCCATCTGTGGCAATTTTTACAACACTAGCTTATTGGCGCCGGTGCCGTTTTCGAGAAGCACCATTGTCCAGCAGCATCTGGACGATCTTTTTGTGCCCTCCCTCTGAAGCAGCTTGGAGGGCATTGCCGTAAAATCCGCCCTGGGCATTCACATCGGCGCCCTTGTCCAGCAGCATCTGGACGATCTTTTTGTGCCCTTCCCTTGAAGCAGCCAGGAGGGCATTGCCGTAAAATCCGCCCTGGGCATTCACATCGGCGCCCTTGTTCAGCAGCATCTGGACGATCTTTTCGTGCCCTTCCCTTGAAGCAGCCAGGAGGGCATTGCCGTACTTTCTGCCCTGGGCATTCACATCGGCGCCCTTATCCAGCAGCATCTGGATAATCTTTTCGTGCCCTCCATATGAAGCAGCCAGGAGGGCATTGCCGTAAAATCCGCCCTGGGCATTCACATCGGCGCCCTTATCCAGCAGCATCTGGACGATCTTTTTGTGCCCTTCCCTTGAAGCAGCCAGGAGGGCATTGCCGTACTCTCCGCCCTGGGCATTTACATCGGCGCCCTTATCCAGCAGCATCTGGACGATCTTTTCGTGCCCTTCCCTTGAAGCAGCCAGGAGGGCATTGCCGTACTCTCCGCCCTGGGCATTTACATCGGCGCCCTTATCCAGCAGCATCTGGATAATCTTTTCGTGCCCTTCCCTTGAAGCAGCCAGGAGGGCATTGCCGTACTCTCCGCCCTGGGCATTTACATCGGCGCCCTTGTCCAGCAGCATCTGGATAATCTTTTCGTGCCCTCCATATGAAGCAGCCAGGAGGGCATTGCCGTACTCTCCGCCCTGGGCATTCACATCGGCGCCCTTGTCCAGCAGCATCTGGACGATCTTTTCGTGCCCTCCCTCTGAAGCAGCTTGGAGGGCATTGCCGTAAAATCCGCCCTGGGCATTCACATCGGCGCCCTTGTCCAGCAGCATCTGGACGATCTTTTCGTGCCCTCTGCTTGAAGCAGCCTGGAGGGCATTGCCGTACTCTCCGCTTTGGGCATTTACATCGGCGCCCTTATCCAGCAGCATCTGGATAATCTTTTCGTGCCCTCTGCTTGAAGCAGCCTGGAGGGCATTGCCGTAAAATCCGCCTTGGGCATTCATGTCGGCGCCCTTGTCTAGCAGCATCTGGACTGAGTAGATTAGTCCCCCCAAAGATGCATAATACAGAGCTGATGGTGGTTGTAGATATCTATCGTTCCACGGTTGGTCTAGTTTATATAATTGATAGCAAGTTTCGAATGATTCCTTGCAAGTAAACAGCTCTAGCGCTAAGCTCTGGAATTCTGTTTTGCTGTCAACAGCTATGACTGCATGGTCTGTCCAATATTGTGCAGCATATTTTGCCATTGGGTAGGACTGCATAATTTCCCTTGGCTTTAGGCTGTGGTTTAGCTCTAATAAGTACGCAAGAGAGACTTCTGCTATAGAGCTTCTAGCAGCAATTTCTGAAAGATCTGTTGCAATTTCATTGTCTAATCGGTCTGACGTTAGGTATTCTTTGACGGAGAAATGAGCAAGCTGTAGTTCCGTTACTGTCTGATCATTTGTCTCTCTCCTAGTGACCAGAACTAAGCTAGAGCAGTATATTGAGATCTCTCGTGGAATTGGCATTCTGTTTTCTGGGTCGAACCGAGGTTTATTTGCTGGTTCTACTGCGATGGCATCAACGGCTTCCTCAATTCGTAGCGGCCGTTCAGAATAGGTCAAGAATTGTAGAATTCGCGTTGTGTAACTCTGGTGCTCTTGAGGCACATTAGCCAAAATACGAGCATATGTCTCGTCTAATGTTGTTGGCAAGGATGTAAGAGCCTTTTGCACAGAACGGTAGTTAAGACAGTTTTTAAGCACGTCAAGCTGACATGAAACCCAGCGGAACCTGTATTGCTTTAGTAACTAAACCACAGAATTCGAGTCGAAAGATCTTACATCCCATCCGCTTTCTCTATCAACGCAGTTTCGACCTTGTCCTGTACGTCCGGCCGCGATTGCCACCTTTTTAGTCCTTGGTGCTCTCGGACACTTGCGTAAATGAACGCGCGTATATCCTCCTTTATTAAATCGCTTTGGATAGGGATTATGTTTTGGCTGGGGACCAAACCCTCTATAGTTGATTTGATGTCTTGTTCCGGTCGGCTTGTGACGAGAATGTGGGTGTTCATCTGCAGGCCCTGAAGATTTTCAATCCGTGAGAGCAATTCAGCTCGATGTCCGGTTTGTGTGCTGCATTCGTCGAGTGCATCGAGGACAATCCATACTTCACCAGCTTGTTGAACCATGTTCTGGAAAGTTATACATAGCGACTCGAGGCTTGGCTGTTGCCTACCATCTTGGCAAGAGGAATAAAGTGAGTCTAGGTGCTTTCGAGCACCCTCTCTCTTATAGTAGAGTTGACTAATAAGCAATCGAACTGCGTTATTAAAATGTTGCTTACTACTGTCGTTAAAGTCGAAATAGAAATAAAGGAGGTTATCAAAGTAAGTATTTTGAAGATTTTCGATAACGGTAGAGGAGAGAATCGTCTTGCCACATCCAGGGATGCCATTTAACCAAAGAAAGGAATTACTCTCCGACTTCCAAGTGGAATATGCTGCACTATGAAGAAACCATTGGCCTGTGTCTTGATGGCGATGCTCCAGCGCATTGTGGAAGTTGGTTGACGGGTCGGGCGGCGAGAGCCAATTCTTAATGCGATCATAATGGCTGTCTTGTTTTAGGCTTTCAACTCCGGTCCTCGTTTTCTTAACATCTTCCTGCACTGCTTAGCTGTTAATAGGCAAACTTTTAATATTGTTATAAAACCAGTATCAGCTATAAAAAAAATAACAGCACTAACCATCAGATAGAATGTCGATGAGTTTCCTCTCAGCTTCAACCTTACTCGGCGCAATCTGGTTAAGAAGATCCTTCGCATATGCAGCTGCCGCTAATGCTGCATAGCCTTGCCATGATGTGTTTTTGTGTGTATCGCAGTAGTCGCATATGCCACGAATAACAAGACAAGGGAAGTGATTCATCAGTCCTGCCGCCTCCATCTCAAAGCATAAAACATCTTTTTCGGTTGCGAGTTGATCTCGAATTAAAGCGTCCTGCATTAACTGGTTTGCCGATGCAATAAGCCCATAATGGATTGCGGGGTTATCCTCATTTGCGGATCTCGGGCTTCTCCGATTCAATCTAGATTCGTCGTCACCGCATACGGCTGCGCAGCTCTCCTTGTCGCCTCCAGCGTGAGTAAAAGAAGACTTGTAAAGCCTGTCGGTGCTAGGGTCTGGTCGTTGGTACTTGTCTTGTAGTCTTGGATTCTTGCAAAGGATTGCTGTGATGGTATCTTCAAATTGGTGGCCTTTCCTTTCGTATTTGGCTCTGAGCTTTTGCATGGCTCCTAGCATAAGTATCGGTGGCTGGTTTAGGAATCCGGTGATGATAAATTTCTTGTCTTGTATGGTTTTTCCATAGTCGTACTGGAACACGCCTCCACTGTTGTAGCCAGCAGAGCTGACTACAATGTCGCCTAAGCGGATGTCGTAGTTCTGACTCGGCGCACCACCACCGATGCCTACCATAAGACCGATCCTCACGTTCGGGAAGCTGCGTACCATGTCTCTAGCAACAGTCGCAGCACTGACAAGTCCATATTGCCAATGTGGCAATGAAGCGATGACCACGTTGTGCTTTCCGATTCGGCCTAGGGTATAGGTGTTATTGTCGTTGTGCCCCACGAAGTCGATGTCTTCTTCATGCTCTTCGTCGAGGAACTCTAGAGCGGCAACGTATTCAGTATGTACTGCACAAATCCAACCAATCGTATAGTTGTTAAGGTCCGACATGGTTGGCCTAGCGGGATACCTGAAGACCACTTATTAGGATACTAAACAGATCATTGCAACAGATTCTGGTTATGATTCCCTAGGCTTACCTAGCCAGGCGCCGAGCACTGATATCAAGTCCGGTTGGTAAATTGCTCTGTGGCAGAGAGTGCCGCGAAGGAGAGGCGATAATGGAAATAATAAATAATTAAAGCTTCATGTATTCAAGAGGCTCTCGTTGAAAGGTGCAACGGGAGGGAGCCTCGCTGGGTTTGCTAGGCATATCAGATGGCGGTAGTCAGCCCTCGGCTATAAAAAATTGCAATGCCTGCTGATAAGCCAGCCTCCTGATGCCATGTGTAAGAAGAAGACTGGACAGCTGGGCGCGCCTCCATAGCTGAGATAGGCCGATCCCGTGCAGCTGTTGTGCACCTTCAAGGATATGCATCTTCTTTTATTGCTTTCGGTGAAGATGCTTGGTGCAGACGTGCTTATTCGGAGAGGTTTTACGACCTGCACCTGCACAGATTAGTGCGTGATAGTGGCTTTTGCATACATGGCTGAGCATGCAATATATATTTATCGACAAGGGTGGGTAGGTGGTAAGTAGCATCGGAATTATCATTGCTGCCCAAGCATGAAAGCTACCTCTAATGATAGGTGAAGGTGTTATGACAACAATCGTGGCTTAAAGAGACTACGATTAAGGCGTTGTTGAATTTTAGCAAGGCATGCACGGGAATTTTAAACTTCCGTAGCGGGGGTGCCGATCCTTGTAAGCTTGCCTTTTTACACTATGCTTCATGTAAAATAGGCTTTAGTAATGATAAGGCTGCAAGTGCTCATATATTGCAATTAAGCTGTAATTTGAGGTTGTATATATATCAAAGCTGTCATATCGAACATTATAGCATAATCACAATTACAAGTTTAACCTAATATCCTCAACTTGTTTTTTTTTTTTTCTTTTCTTCAAACCACATTTCAGCATCTATTTATCATGGAAACTTCGACACAACATCCTCAAAAAGCAGTACAGAAGTTTTGCAAGCATTGGCAGAGCGCTACTGCTGACAACAACCTAACACTCCATGGATTTCGTCGGTTTAAAACCACCCACCTCCTTAATCTCCGCTTTCTTGAAGACGAAATTGCGGAGCTGGACCACACCATCTACCAAGCTGGTCTCGGCCTGGGACTAGATATTTCACCTACTGATAGACTTGGCCTAAAGCATAGCAAAAAGGATGCCCACGTCCCTGAGATAAGTGAGACCATTACTAGAGATCTAGTATTAAAACTTCGTGATTTACTCAAGCAATATGGTTCGTAACTACATCAGCCTTTCCATTCTGAAACTAATAAAATTTGGGGTAATAGACGACTCTCTTGCCGCATTTAACAACATCATGTCCATGGAGACCTTCTCGCTTCTAGATGACGAGAGGCAGTCTAGTCTGCGAACCGACCTAAGCCTACATGAGGTTTACAAGACTCGGCTGCTTAGGGTCGACCTTGGACCAAGATCCCGCACAGATCCTTTTCAGCGTTGGCTTCACAAATGGCTACGCACATTCCGGTATTGGAGGCTGTCGAAGATAGCACAGGGAAATCCCGAAGCCTTAGCTTCTTTTAAAAAGGATCATCAATGGTCCTACCAGAACACTACGTTGGCAGCTTACATTATTGGGCGTCTAATCACAACGGTGATTACGGCAATCTTTCTTATTATCCCCCTTGCTATTTTATCGCATCAGTCGCTTAAAGATACACAGCTGGTAGTAATTTCTTCTAGCATTCTTATTTTCTCGTTTCTTGTGGCGGTCACGTTAAGAATATCTAATTTCGAGATGATGGCCGTGTCTGCTGCCTATGCGGCCTTGCTTTCAGCGTTTATGTCCAATGTATCTTAAGCCATAATATCAAAATCGATAATAAGACCGACCAGGTTAACTAAGCAATCAGACAGATCCAACTCGCGCATTTCGCCCGCAGGGAAAAGCAAGCTAGGACTTGTTCAATATAACCCTACCTGCAATCAGGACTGTGTTGGTATATCGGATGGGTGGTCTCTAGTTAAGCAACAACCTTGGTTTAGCGGGCAGTGACTTAGGCTCCCAGGGTTCTGACGACAGGCTACGTAGCTTCCTTATTGTTTCTCTAGACCTATGCCTCTATACTTTCGACACCTTGCTTTAACATAATCCCCCAGTGCTGTGATACACCTCCAGTACTTCGCTTCAATTTCTTCACAATCCATAACCACTCCTTTTTCTCCATCACCCACGCACGCAGTCGCGCCTCTTCGAGAGGCTCCCATCGCCTCTTATTAGGTATTGCGACACCGTTATTAGAAGACCCACTCTGGCAAGAAACAGAGTCGTCGCTATCTGTTTGGCTCCCATCGCTATCCTCGTCGGAACTGTCAATGCCACTTTCGTCATCATGACTCCCGTTATGTTCGCCATTGTCAGATGTGAACACGTGATTCGGGTCAGATGTGTGGTCACGAACCTTAGCGTCATGAGCGCGGCCATAAGCTGTAGCCGGCTTTCCATAGGTGCGCCTTTGGGCAGGGCTCGGAACAACTACACGCTATTACACTGGTGTACACGCACGCCAAGCCACTCAATTCAATTCAATTACACTGACCCACTTTTAATTTTA
>MU386110.1:0-12273 GCA_022497145.1 Rostrohypoxylon terebratum
AATAGCTCGATCAGGGTGGTCTTGAGGTGTAGCGTCTACTGCCTGATTCGCAACATCGACAGCACGGTTTAAGTCGTCTATCGAACCGGTCCGTTTAAATCGCATGCCGAGCCAGTTTCCAAGGTTGTTTAATATAAAAGCTCGATTAGGGTAGTCTTGAGGTGTAACGTCCACTGCTTGATTCGCAACATCGACAGCACGGTTTAAGTCGTCTATCGAACCGGTCCGTTCAAATCGCGTGCCGAGCCAGTTTCCAAGGTTGTGTAAACTAATAGCTCGATTAGGGTGGTTTTGAGGTGTAACGTCCACTGCCTGATTCGCAACATCAACAGCACGGTTTAAGTCGTCTATCGAACCGGTCCGTTTAAATCGCGTGCCGAGCCAGTTTCCAAGGTTGTTTAATATAAAAGCTCGATTAGGGTGGTTTTGAGGTGTAACGTCTACTGCCTGATTCGCAACATCAACAGCATGGTTTAAGTCGTCTATCGAACCGGTCCGTTCAAATCGCATACTGAGCCAGTTTCCAAGGTTGTATAAACTAATAGCTCGATTAGGATGGTTTTGAGGTGTAACGTCTACTGCCTGATTCGTAACATCGATAGCATGGTTTAAGTCGTCTATCGAACCGGTCCGTTTAAATCGCGTGCCGAGCCAGTTTCCAAGGTTATTTAATATAATAGCTCGATTAGGGTGGTCTTGAGGTGTAACGTCCACTGCCTGATTCACAACATCGACAGCACGGTTTAAGTCGTCTATCGAACCGGTCCGTTCAAATCGCATGCTGAGCCAGTTTCCAAGGTTATTTAAACTAATAGCTCGATTAGGGTGGTCTTGAGGTGTAACGTCTACTGCCTGATTCGCAACATCAACAGCACGGTTTAAGTCGTCTATCGAACCGGTCCGTTCAAATCGCGTGCCGAGCCAGTTTCCAAGGTTATTTAAACTAATAGCTCGATCAGGGTGGTCTTGAGGTGTAACGTCTACTGCCTGATTCGCAACATCGACAGCACGGTTTAAGTCGTCTATCGAACCGGTCCGTTCAAATCGCATGCCGAGCGAGTTTCCAAGGTTGTTTAATATAATAGCTCGATCAGGGTGGTCTTGAGGTGTAGCGTCCACTGCCTGATTCGCAACATCGACAGCACGGTTTAAGTCGTCTATCGAACCGGTCCGTTCAAATCGCGTGCCGAGCCAGTTTCCAAGGTTGTTTAACCTGCCAGCTCGATCAGGGTGGTCTTGAGGTGTAACGTCTACTGCTTGATTCGCAACATCGACAGCACGGTTTAAGTCGTCTATCGAACCGGTCCGTTCAAATCGCTTGCCGAGCCAGTTTCCAAGGTTGCTTAACATGCCAGGTTGGATATATGCTCCTGCTATCTCTACTGCTTGTTCCATGATTCTAATAGCCTCGTTCAAGTCTTCGAAGCGGCCAGTTTGCTCATAACTTTGTGCCAGTTCACCGGCAGAGTTGCAGGATACCTGCCTTACGTTTGCGTCTCCTTCGGGCATGTTGCTGATTTGGGTAGTTGTTGTGGATAGGGCCTGCAAATCCAACTTCGCTTTTTTAGGAGCTTCTAGGTAAAGCTAGAGTCTCTTTAAGATGACTCTTAATATAAATTAATAATTTCAGGTATTAGGGACTGTGCCTCGCAGTGTGCCTTGATCTGGTGACCAATATCGGGTGTTGTACGAAGCTGGCTGCTTTGGGCAGTTCTGTACGAAATAGACAGTCTCATTGGACTTATAAGAATGTGTTAAGGAACACAACTCATTTAATCTGCCTAGGCAATAACTTTGAACGCCACTAATACGCCTCAGGAAAGTTGCAGGAGGCAGTGCACCAATGCTTTCTCCAATGGTGACTGAGCTTACAGGTTCCGATGTGCCTCGCGTTGGGTTGACTTCACAATTTGCACACCCGAGGGCACCCCTCTTCTAAGTTAGCAAGCAATATGCCGATAAGAAAGCCCTGGCAAGGTGTGTGGGATTCTGTGAACGCTAAATCTGCCTCGCTCAAATTTTGTCTTGGTCTCAATAAGACTCCGTGGGACACGTCAGGAATGCCACGGCTGACCTGGGTGTCGCAAGCAAATTTAATTTAGCTTGAAGTGGCTTGCAGGAAGTCAGGTTTTTAACGAATTGCCACAACAGTTTGGGCGAAAAAATATTTCGTTGATGGTGCCCAACGACGTTTGCACACTCAAGATGCAGCTGCCAATGCGGCCTTGTGATGACATATGCTACCTGTCGTATGCGAATGGCACACCCGAAATTCTCTCGCAACATTTTGTAGGTACCTGTTCCTTGGCTAGCCTTACTGCTGATCAGGCAGAGAGCCGTTGGACTTGTGTAGCAGTTTTTGCTTTTGGGTCAGGCTGCAAATTGTAACGAACCTGTCTCTATCCTGTCAATTTGACAAAGGGAGCAGTAACGTACCGGGGGTTCTTGATTTGCAGGTAACGATGTATAGGGGTTGGTCAAGTAAAGTGACTGTAGTCTTAACTGGGCCTAAGACATGCAGTCCCAAAGCTCCCGCCATTGTCAGATATTGTCCAGTGGTATGACTTTTGGATGCCTATCTGCTGTGTTCAAGGGGGCATCGCAGGCATCAAACTAGGGACGCATAAGCCCCAGTACGCCAGCCTGCTGATATAGTAGGTTACCATGCAGATGCACCTTAACTTCTGAGGCGGACAGTTGATGCAACTTAACACTGGTAGAGAGTTGGGATCCCCTCCAATGTTGTTGTTAGGTTGGCTCTGAGTGGTCATATGGAGTATGTACATCACACAATGAGTCATTACGTGGCTCAATGTTTTTTGCAATAAAGCTGAGCGTGGGTGCCTGATAGTCAGCAAAGCAGATGTGCCTAATGAGGCTGAGTGTGGACGACGTCGTGCGTCCTTTCACAAGCAAGGTGAAAGCCTCCCAGTTTGTACATGTTCAGTCTTGAGGCCTTGTCCTGCGGTGCTCTCTGCCATTCAGGCATCGCAATCGCTGCCACGTATAGTTATTTATACAGATCTGCACATTTAAATCTAAACGGGATGATAAAATGAGGCTGACTTTCTGCTTATTATGCCGGCATTAATGATCAACAGTTTAATCAGCCTCTGATTTTTAGTCTAGCCGATGTGACTCCCACGAAGTTGGGGTTAATTGCATTTGCGTAGTGTTAAAAATTAGTGCATTCTCTTAGGAATCCAGACGCCGTGATTGATATTTTTCCAGCCAAATCTTTTCTTCATTACTTCCATAGTAGCCTCCCAGCTCAGAGTTTACTCAGCGGACATCATGACCGACGGAGCCGGTACTGCCACAACACATTGGGCAGTTTTAATTGGAATCAACTTCTACGTGGGAGACAAATGCCTCCAGGGTAGCGTGCGAGACGTAGAGATAGCCAAACAGTATCTGGAGGCAGGACCTACGCCCGTGGATATCGCTATGCTCACTGCAACGACGCCTTCGGACCCCGGCTCTCGCCGTCCAATCGAGGAACCACACCTGTGGCCAACACACAACAATGTGATTGCGGGGCTTAAGAGAGTTCTGGAGAAAGCGAAGCAAGGGGATAGCGTATACATTCACTACTCAGGTCATGGAACACGGATAATAGGTGACAAGGAGCGCACTTATCAGTCTGGAAACCTGGCTTTTGTTCTTTTCGAGGATAACGAACATGGCTGCAGCTACCTTAGAGGTCCGGATTTGGCTAAATGTCTCCGCAAGATGGTGGCACGAGGACTTCTTGTCACCTTCGTTCTCGACTGTTGTTACTCGGGTAGTGTCCTCCGGGCGAATGACATAAAAGACGTCGGTATCCGAACCCTTGACTACAGTCCTGCCGTCGACGCTGCTTCTCCACGAGAGCCTTTTCTTGGCGTCTGTGGCTCAGACAACATTCTACGCGACGCCCAGATGCCGTTAGAACAGTGGCTCGTTAATCCTAATGGGTATACAATCCTCGCAGCCTGTGGTCCACATGAAAGAGCATGGGAACTCCAAATCGATGGAGGCGGACGAAGAGGGGCGCTCACTTATTTTCTCATCGAGGCACTCAGCGCCTTGAGAAAGAGTGGTGCAGAGCTTACCCACCAGTCTCTATATCAGCATCTGCGCACAAGGTTCCACGCATCCTGGCCGCAGCAAACCCCAATGCGTTATGGGGACAAGAACTTTTCCTTTTTTGGGAAGCTCGGCGTCGTATCAAATACGCCTTTTGTCTCGGTCTACAGGACAAATGACGACCGCCTGTGCCTGAGTGCGGGAGAGGCGCACGGCGTGTATAAGGGCGACGAGTATGCTGCATATCCATTCAATACATCGGAGGGTGTTAGTAGCCAGCCATACGTAGTATCAATAGTCAGAGTCGATACCGTTCGGTGTCTTACATCAGACTTGGTAGAAAGCGAATCAATATCGGCCGCAGAACAGATCAAGACAGGCTGGAAAGCAAAGCCGGTGACTTACTTCTCGCCCCGGAAAACTTCGGTGCGGCTCATGGCAAGCGCGAGTTCTCGAATCCAATGGAAGGAGGCCGCAGAGCAGTATCGTTTCCTGCATCTTTGTGCCGAGGACGACGCGGAACCTTGCATTTTCAATGTTATTCTCAACAAAGACAACGAATGCGAAATACTCGATGGCACACTTGAGAAGATAATCAGTCTACCAACTATACCCCTCGATACGCCCAGAGCATCCGACGTTATTATGGACGTCTTGCAGCACCTCGCAACGTTTAAGTACTTCGAGGGGATTGAAAATCGAACGCCTAGTCGCTCGTTCGAAAGCTCGTTTTCACTTCTTCCCCTCAGTGGCACCGGAGCATCCGGTGCTTTCGAAGTCAAACACAGTGGTAGATGGGGTTTTACGATCGAGAACTTCGGCGATAAGCCTTTGTATCTGGCCGTATTCAACTTTACTCCGTCCTGGAAGATTGTTAATCTTGTATCGGGATCGGGCGGAGGGGACTTTATGGTAGTGCAGCCGAGGGATGAGGAGAAAAACGGTAAGGAAACAATACAGCTACAAATGGAGGTTCCCATGCCGCTTCAAGATCGGGGCGAGATGCATTGCGAAGACATAGTAAAGGTCTTTATAACCAATAAACCTACGTCTTTTCCGTCAATGGTCTTGCCGGAAATTCCACTCCGCTGCAAAGAAGTGTGCGGACGGGTTCGTGGTGGTGGCGGTGACCAGCTGTCTAAGTTTCTTTCGGAGCTGACCACACGTTTCCGGAACCAGGATCACGGCGCATATGAAGAATGGGCAACTCGGAATTTTATTATACGCACGACTATGGACTAAGCAGGCGGAGGCCGATTCTCGCTTTGGCAGCAATTTCTCTCAACGTAACGTACTGTCATCTTAGTCAAATGGGTCATAGAATTCTATTTCTTTTTCTTCAAACAATCTGCCACCATCTACCGGGTTTCCATTCGCATCGCAGAGCTTGTATTGTCCTTTGTCCACGGAAGATACTATATATGGCCCTTCGGATGTTGTCTTTCCAGGGGGGCGGACGTAGACTTGGTCATTGGGTCGGAACTTGATGTTCTGGCAAATGATCAGAAATGTAGCGCAACTCAGATAGATGTGCTTACGGTAGAATATTTTTTGATAGTAGGGCGGTCACCATCTTCGCAGAATGTGAATTTGGGCATTTCTGCATTTCTGTGGGAAACATTAGTATGTTGTCCATTCTGTTAGTAAGGGGCCTTACTCGTTGACCGGTTCCATCTTGTCGTTCTCCTTCATCACAGGTAGTATTACGCAGCTGTCACGAACCAAGGGAGTGTATGTTCAAGAAAGGCTAGAAATCAAAAGGCTGAAGGATAATAATATATTGTTTTAGTGCTGTACGGTCGCCAACTGCTGCTCTTTGAAGTCAGCCCGCAGGCAGGGCAGGGCAAAGTACTTGTCTGCCTAGCAGGTCGCCTAGGAGGTCGCCTAATATATGAGTTAGGCAAACTAGAGTCCTGTCAGCGCCACGTCTCACTTGTGCCCAGCTTTTTCCAGTTGGCAATTAAAAAATTCACCTAGCAAGTGCCTTGTAGCTAGATTCATCATCATCCTTACCAACACACACCTGTCTCCTACTCCCCTTTTCCATCTCCCTTTCCAGTAATCATCTTTTCTATCTTCCCAACCCCTTTATGCACCGAATTCAAACGTTTACCCCACCTTCCTTCTTGTACTACTGCAATTATGGCACATCCACGGGAAACCGACATCGAACTGGGTCAGCGCAACAACTCTTTTTGCGTCCCGCATAGAGACACCAGCAGCTCGGAAACGAGCAAATCACGTGTTTGGTTGTTATGGGTCAAAAGTAGTCTAAGTGTTGCTCCTAAGACAGATTATAGAAAGCAACCAATGCAGAGTACCAACTAATCTTATTTTCAACTGCCATAGATCGACCGCTGACTTGGTTTAGTCGAAGACTACCCATCTGGATACCCCAGATTCTCGGCGCTTATTGCATCACACGATTCGTTCCACATTTGCCGCCGGTTTTCCAACCTGCGCACACGCCTCCTCCTGATTAAGCAGGACAAACTATCACTACTGGAGAAGCAGCTAGAGAAACTCGATCGAGAAGAGGTTACCCCGCTATCTCTTGGAAGCAGTCGAAGGGATACCAACAAGGAAAGAAGCTCGGTTCTGTCAGAGATCGATAAAGCTTTAGTCGACTACGGTACGGTTGTCATCTCCCAAGCCTTTTAAGCAAACGCTAACCGCGGCACAGATACATTAATAGAAAGGAATCGCCAAATCCTCAGCCTTGAAGCCGCCTCGAGCCGAGATGTAGTGAACTTGCAAAACTGGGTTGATGGGAACGGCTGCATAGCTCGGGAAGAGACGATGTACTTAAAACAAGGCGAAGACCTTCTCAGCGTAGCTTCCCCGAATGAAAACGCCGTAATATGGTTAGGATCATTGATAGAAAAGGGTTGGGTCTATTTCCACGAGCATTTCGGCCAGGTTAGTGATCTGACCCGCACTTGGGACTACTAAGAGATGAATGCTAAATAGCGCAAAGCATACTCGACTCGACGTCTCGAGAGACCCAAACGTGCACATATTTCCCTTGTCATCTACAGTTCGAGCAGCTCGAATTCTGATAACACCATTTATTGTTTTATTGCTCTTGGTTCCCGTCATCATTTGCAACTTTGTCGAGGACTTAGCGGCTAGGCTGGTTATTATCATAACCGCTACTGCTAGTTTCATTGCAGTGTTATCTGGCTTGACCAAAGCGAGAACTGCTGAGCTCGCTGTAGCAGGTGCAACGTAAGGACACATAACTGACCCTACTGACTCGAGATATCGCACACTATAGCTGACTTGCTACTGTGTCAACAGCTATACAACAGTCCTAATCGTTTTTATTTCCAACCAAAATGCCCCCGGGAATGGATAAGATTTTCTATACTTGTTAGGTATCCAGCTGGCTGGTTTACATATAATAGTGCTGGCATAGAAGAGCGAGTGTGGAGCCGGCTACAGATGGGATGGATGTGTGACGAACCCTCCTATGGTTCCCTAGTCAGCTGACTTCATAGGTAGGTACGTACTGGGGTTTTCTTGATTTGCAGGTAACAGTGGATTGAGGTTGGTTCAAGAGACACACAATGTTCTGTTCGTCAGAGAGATTTCAGGTACTCTCACTATAGTATCAAAGAGTGACTGTAGTCTTAGATTGATAGCTGAAGAACGAATGACTAGATACACAAGGAAATCCCAATCTACTTATACTGGTTCTTCCTTCTACATACTTTCTTCGCTGGTATGTTGGATACCACTGGATGTGCACATCCATCCACATCCAGCACTTACTCGGATAGAGGTGGATGTGTACATCCTTACACATCCACATCACGTGATGTTGCATCACACTCTTTTCCTAGACCACCTGTCTCGGAGTATTCCTAGTCCGTTCCACACCCTGGTTCCTTCAGAACAGTTGGTTCGTAACAGGATGCTACGTTATATCGGAATTGTGAGACAAATCGGGGTTTACTCGTGCTCTGTAATTATATTAGAGAGGTTTCGGTTGTTAGACGGTCTTGTTTAACGTTTACAGTGGCTTTAAACATTTTCAATGGTATGATGTATCACGGACAAGTGTCAGTTGAGAGGTTGACACTGACAACCCCTCGGGCCTGTCTACCCCAGCGGCCAAAGTCGAAAGGATAGGATGTGCTGTGATATTAAGTGTACTATGATATTGAATATACTATAACATCATATACCACCCAATCTCTGTGCTGTGATACCATATGCTATCCCAAACTTTGGTCTAGGACATAATATACTACCCCATATCATAGGCTAGCGTAGCACATTGTTAAGTCCTATAAATAGCGTCGTACTGAAGAAATACAGCTGTGGCGCAAGACCGAACGTGTGTAAGACCAATGCGGGCCAGGTCGGTATAGTGGTGGCGCAAGATCGGTGCGTGTCGGAACAACATCGATCTGTATTGGTTTGTTTTCCTAAAACACTCCGTTCATAGACTCGGAGTGGTAGGCCAACCCGTATTGACCACCGATGCCCGCTGAACTGACTGGAGCCCGTACTGGCATTTCCCACCGATCTTATGCCATGTCTGTATTGACCTAGCCCGCATCGGCCCCATACACAACAGTAACGCTTGTGGTGAGCACATTTGCGACACCTGCCAGCGCTCCTTCGCCGATTGGGACATCTTAAGCGACATAAACTCACGCACACGAAGGCAAAACACCTAGGCTTTACCGCTTTTTATGACGAGTAGATAAGACTAAAGAAGCAGGGGAGAGAAACCAAAACAAGGAGCGCGATAGTGTCTGTACAAACATGTATCCTAGAGATTCCAAGTCATCTGCCCACGATTGCTCTTCGATTATGTAAGTGACAGTGTAGCTATAAGAAATTCTCTAGGATGCTTACCAAGACCCTTGTGGTTGTTGATACTGGCGTAGCGACAGGTGCCACCAAAAGGGAGACCTTGGCGGTGCTTGGGCTTCTCGTCGTTAGAGAATTCCTTCGCTAGGCCAAAATCGATAGTATACAGAATATGCCCCTGCCTGCCGATGCCTAGCAAGAAATTATCCGGCTTGATGTCGCGATGAAGAAAGCGTCGGTGAATGCGCTAGATTCGGGAAATGGCCTAGTCAGCGATAAGAAGGATTGTCTTGAGTGAGAATCTTCTGTCGCAATAGTTGAAAAGGTCCTCGAGTGATGGGCCTAAAAGTTCGAACACAAGGACCTTATAGCTGCCCTCTTCCCCAAACTAGTATACCCGGGGAATTCCGATCTCTCCAGCCAGCTCTCTGTAGGTCTCTGCTTCGTCCTCGAGCTCCCTGGGATCGTTCCGGTATTCCATGAGTTTGATGGTAACTTCATCACCGGTGTGCATGTCGGTTCCTTCATTAGTCAGTCTCTGAATTGAGGGGTGGAAATCGGGGTGACAGACCGGAGTACACCAGGCCGAAGCCTCCTTAGCCAATCTTGCGATCAACGCGGTATCGGTTATTAATAAGAATGTCCTAAACAGGTTCTAAGTAAGAATGTGTGGCAATAAGCCTAGGAAAGGAATATCCACCTTCATTTCAATGTACAGTCCGTCCGACAAGAAAAAGCTGAGTTTGAACGCGAAGCGTCTAAAGTCTGCTTGACATCACATCGGCTCCTGGAAGTTTAGGGCGATCGTGGTAACTTAACTTAGCGCTAATGCAACTAAGGCTTAGCCTCTTAGGCGGAATGCTACTCCTTTCTATCCGCCAGCATGATAAATTTAGCTTGGCGGGTAAGCTTGGCATTTCCCCGCTTTTGATGCGCGTAAATGAGTGGTCGCGAGTGGACTCAGAGCCAGCCCTCCGTATCGCATGCATTTACATCAGGCCAAATCACAGCTTCTTAACCAATCCTCAGTTGCCGCTCGACAATACCGAAGACGCGACTCCAGACGAAGCGTGTCTAAGACTTCCAACCATTTAACCCCCCCCCCATTCCATCTTCTCCATCTGACCTCCAAATATGGCCGGTTATGGCGAGACCCCAGAATCGAAAAAGACAGCGCGCAGACGACCTCTCGCAAGACCCTCACCCAAGCAAGAAGATCAAGTCAGGAGGTTATCACCATTCTTCAAATTTCTCACCAGAGTTCTGGGATAACCTGTCCAAGGTGTGGCTCACGCCTCGTGCCTTGCGAGAACTCGACCGGCGAAACAACATTCGACGACCCCCAGAGCCTACGCCACCGAAAGAGGTGTGCTCTAAGGACCTTGCCCGTTTTGCAAGGCACGGCAATTAGCCTTTATAGCCAATTTCCAAGGTACTTGCGAACTATGGTGACCCTCTTTTTCTCCTAACCACAGCATGCTGTCTACTGTGGTAGGTAACAGTAGCACAATTTTAGATCTACTGTATACAGTGATTACCAGCAGGTAGGGGTGGAAGTTGATTTGTTTGTACGGTAGTGTTATACCATGCTTACTACATATTTTGAGATAAGGTGGGAAACTTGTTGCTCTCGACTATAGCAACGGCGTCCAATAAGGTATCCGTGTAGCCTCTTTGCCTTGGACTTCAATGGCTGCTCAACAAGGCCAGGGGCTTACCGTTATATCGGTTGCTCCCATGAGACCGTCTAGTGTAATAGCTAAGATATCACGTAAATTAAAGTATTGTCACTTAGAGATACATACACGCGTTACAACTTCATACTCCAATATCTCAATACTTTTCTAGCTTTACAAGACGATACATATATTAATCAACTATCCAGAACAAGCTCTATCATCTTATATGGACTCTTATATTGAGTGACTATTGGTATTGCGATTAAGTTGTTTGAATACACCTTCCCTTCAAAGGTCAAGCTCAGGGGACCACGTGCCATCCATGGATGGATGTACAGGGGTATTCACTATTGAGCGCTAATTTACAGCGCACCCCTGCTTAAGGGTGGGTCAAATCATCATGCGTAAAAAGATGTGCATCCGCTCGCACTGACTTCACTTCAACGCCAGGTTCGAATCTAGCATTTTGCAACTTTTCTTTTTAACACGCATCGCTACTAGGTACGCACGAGCGCGCCTCGTAAAATCGTTCTGCCGGCGCTTGCCAACTTAATAAAAATGATGCCGCGGCCATCTATTTTAAGCGCGCGCTTAATTATTATTAGCAATAATATATCATAAAATTTCATTACTTGAAAACGGAATTAGGATATCGGAATTTCGCTTTTTCTTATTGTTAAGACTAAAAAAAATAGAATGTTGTTTAAGGCATGTAAGTATTAGCAACGCCCAGTCTCCTTACGCCCTTCGCAAAGGTTGGTTAGGCAGGAAAGAAAGACGGCGAAATATATCCATACCAAGCATACCGCGACTTTCCTTCTTCGATACCTAGTCCTATCTTACACTCTAATAGAATGACGCCGAACGACTTCATCACAGTGGCAGAAAGGTCCCGGCAGGACATGAACCAAAATCTGCCCAGTGCTGAGCAACCACCTCGAAATAGTCGACAGCGGAATCCGGGAGGTCCCGGCACAGCTTCTGTTGATTGGAATGTAAGATCTGCTTTCTTTCTCCCTTCTATGAGCCACTTGCTAGATTTGGCTAACAGGTTATAAGAATAGTGGCTTATAAAGTACAACAATTTCAATCTCCCAGACCGGGTAAAAAATAATCGTTGTATGCGGTGTCGTAAACCTACGGATAGCTATGTCAAAAATAGAGACATAGCATTGGTCACCCTTCGCTGCGGCTGCCACTACCATCTTCGGTGCCTCTCCTTGCCCAACAATCAAACCAATACAACCACATGTCATAATCTTACCGCCACATACTTTTACATCCAATATAACCTAGAATTCCGTTACGTTATGGTAGATATTAGCAACTATAGGCCTAGAACAGCGCTTCCTTGGGAAAGACGTCAATTGGTAGACCCATTCCGTACCCTAAAAGACGACGTGGAATGCGCTATTTGCCAGAGTCAGATTGATTCCGTGAATGTGAATACTCATTCTGTTGCGGTCGACTGCGGGTCTCTAACACACTATCATTATTTTCATGCGGCATGTTTGGCCACCGCCATTATTTATGAGGAAAACTCGGTTAATCGATACAACCCCAGTCGGTCTGTCAGTTGTCCGTATTGTCGGCAGCCATTTGTTCGTGTAAGCCAACATACCAGTATGCGCACATACCAGGTGCGGTCCACTTACCATTTTTGACAAATCCTTAATATCACCACCACCTTCAAAATTTAATT
>MU386111.1:0-11942 GCA_022497145.1 Rostrohypoxylon terebratum
TACCTTTGATCTGATCTCTACGAGTACTGCTAACAAACAAGGAAACCCACGAATCACCCCGTATACCTAAAGTACTTAGGTATAGGTTCGTAACACCAGCTATCCGAGGTTTACCCATTTTGGTGTTGCGTTTTAAGTGGGTATACCTCCTTGTTGTCGGATCGTAACAATAAAAAAATATTTAAAAAAAACTTGAAAACTTTTTTATTTAAAAAAGTTATTAAAATATTTATTATATATATTAAACGTTAATAATAATAATTTTTAATGATTTTTAACGATTTTTTAATAAGTTTTAATAAGTTTTAATAAAAGGTTATAATACTATCTAAGTTACAATACTTTTCCCTAATTAAGCTCCGCTTAGTTAGTCCTGTAAGGTAGGCACACGGACCATCGGGTATGTACTAACTAGTAGTACCTATAATACCTTATCCACTTTATCCGACGGGCAGACGGGCTACAGATACACGCGCATGAGACTAATCCCATCTAGGACAAGTAACCAAAGCAGATTACCGTATTTACAGGTCAGCACCTGCACCCTACCCAGCCTGCCAGCCTATCCCCTTTTTACACCAATTAATGATACAATACACCACTTTAATACCTTTAATACACCAACAACATCCATGGGTCGAATGACATCAAGCCGCGACATTCCTAGGATAATAACGGATCTCCACGCGTGTGATGGTGGTTATACGACCTATGTGACGGCGATACAGCAGGAACGATGGGCGTTTTTTACGCGGAGAGACGATGGCCAATGAGCCGATTGGCAACCCGATTGGTCCTCGCCGTCGTAATTGTCTGTCTACTTCTGCTTCGCCTACATCCCAGTCCCAATTGGTCCGACCGATCGATTCATCATGTCCTCCGCTACAACCCCGGAAAGATCGATCTGTCGAACGCCGCTGACACAGGTGCGTTATGTGAGCAACACGGGTGGGCTCCCTTCGGAGAGCCAAATAAGAGAAAGGTCTACGATCTTATTATGGTCAACACCGAACTGGATTGGCTGGAGATTCGTCTCAACACCACATACCCCTACGTCGATTACTTTGTCATCGTCGAATCTAAAAAGACTTTCACCAACCACGACAAGCCCTTGATCATCAAGGCCAATCTGGACCAATTTTCCGCCTACCGTGATAAGATCATATACCATGAGCTTGACATTCCCGCCGGTTTTCATTCAGACCGCTCTAACCGGTATGTATAAGTCTTCAGATGCGTAAAATGTGTTGAGCGCGTAGGATCCCCTTCGAAACCCGGAAGCTGACGTTTATGGCAGTAAGTACCTAGTAACCAATCATACGGGACACGGCATCTCGTAATTATTCGTACATTCCAGAAAGGAATCGTAGACAAATACTGACTTTCGCTATTTTCGTCTAGCCTCATGGGCATTTGAGGACCTCCAGAGGGATGCTATGTATACGCAGGTATTCCCGAAGCTGACAGGAGAGCAATCACCCGTGTTGGGCGACGTAATCATTGTAGCTGACGTTGACGAAATCGTCCGCCCGGAGACGCTAGTAATCCTCAAGGCGTGTCAATTTCCACGTCGTCTCACTCTTCGGAGTCACTTCTACTACTACAGTTTCCAGTATCTACACAGAGGTACTCAGTGGGCGCACCCACAAGCAACATACTACCAAGGCTGGAGGACCATCCTCCCTGTCAATCTGCGCAATTCGGACGGCGGCCTGCAACCTTTAATTAAGATGGAAAAGGGCGATTTATTCGATGCCGGGGTAAGCAGCATCGACAGTTCTCTATCTCTGTCTCTATCTCTATCTCTTTCCCTATGTTGTTTTTACTCAAGGTTACTTTGAGTTTCTATAGCTCGCTTTTCATACGGAGTTATCCTAGTCTACTAGGTAATTAGCTTGCTAGGGAACGTCTATTTCTCGAAAAATGCATAAAGTTCTCTAAAGTCCTCTAAATTCCTCCTCAGCCTCTTTAACTCGTAGACTTGCTAATCCGTTTTTCAAGTGGCACTGCTCTACTTGCTTCTCCACGGTAAACGAGGTTCTGACCAAGCTTTCTTCCTTCTCCCACGTCTGGCTCAATCAAGAAGTATTCCGCGACCGTGATCGCATAGCTGACCGTGTGAGGAACGGCAAGGACCTCTGGGATCGAGAAGGGGAGGAATATGAGAGGATAGAAGATAATAACGACATCCCGACGGCTTTACTGGGACATCCGGACAAGTTCTCATACCTATTGGATAGAGACGGTCCCACCGCCGGTTTTAGGGATTACCCTACAATGTAACACGGTGATATGGAGATTGATAACAAACTTTGATTTCCGTATATTGATGGTGGGTCAATACTTACTCTAGTGTCTGGGTTTGGTCGGAAATTGAGGCGTCTTCAGCTTCCAAACAATAGGTATCTATCACGCGTATGACTGCGACATGTTTAGCGCTGTTCGTGGGGATAAGACAGTTACAGGATATAAGGAGCAAACTTCGACACAACCGGTCATTTATATTGACCACGCCTTCCATATTATGCTTGACTATGCTTTGCCATGTAGTTTGAATTGGCGTAGGATGGACCCGGCCCGCGCTGAGACGAAATTATGATGAAGTCACTGGCAAGACACACCAATTCGATTAATATGCTAATATACTTATACTCGCGTTCGCGGTTCGCCGAGAAGCCCCTTAGGGGGGTAGTAGAAAGAGGGGATATTAAACAGAGGATCCATAGATGTATAGGGGGTATAGGGGGTATAGGGGGTATAGGGGGTATAGGGGGTATAGGGGGTATTGTGGGATATTTGGGGGAGTAAGGGGGGAGATGTTTATTGTTTTGGTGAGTGCATTATCTCCTCTCAACATATATGGTTAAGCGTAACCCGCCTCAAACAAGGAAGGAAATACATATTCCACGGATGCCTTGGGAAAGTGAAGGGGAAAGTGCCTAGACTCAAACCATGCCAAACATTTTTAACCTTGTCAATCTTTTTCACTTCTCTCCTTTCTCTTTCCCTTTCCCTTTTTTTTCAGGGGGGGAGAGGGGGTAGTTGGCTTGTCACCCCCCCTTCCCCCCTTTTTAATCTTTCTCTAGATGCATCGTGACTGGCCCTTGCAACCGATATTTTGAGGTAATGATAGCACATACGACGTGCATGGTAGCAACTGCATACCAAAGTTACGTTTCGTCTTCCCCGTCACGTTCTCTACCCTTTCATAATTACCACAATTACCACCTCTTCCAGGGGTCTTCTAAGGAAAAGCACGAAAGGAAACCAAATCTTTTCCCTCTCCTCTAGCCAACATCACTCTAACGTTCGGCCAACCCATTCCGATACGTTTACGTTTTGTCTACTCGTCTTAGGAAAGAATATAAACGTGATAGTTTACCCAATCTGCTCTAGGTCACTCCATGAGACTGCCAAAGACTGCCGAAGAAAGAACTAAGGAGGTCACCATTAAACATCCATTTACGACGCAGCGATGTCGATAGTAGCATTTGTCATGATAGCCCTTGGTTTTGCCGGCCAACTTGTCAACTCCCAGGGGCTTATCACCAACTGCACTTGGCAGACCGGCCTTCTAGTAGACAGCTTCCTTGGAATGTACTGCAACAACGATGACTGGGCAGACTACAGTTACGACTGGACCTGGTGAGTCCTTATGAGTGGTAATCAGTAAACCTAACCTGGAGCAGTACATACTTGCTAACCTGATGTCTTCCTCAAGGCTTGATACTAATGCTTGCCTGGCTAACTCTGGCGGAAATCTCTACCCCTATGGCAGGTAAGTGAATCAAGTGAATCAAGTGAATCAGCTCATCCTAGATCCCCGTTCCCACACAATTTCCTTGCATTGGGATTAACATGCAGCCTCTCATAGCGGCAATTACTGGTCTACTTGCAAAAACTGCTCGATCCATAAAAGCAACGTGACTTTCCTCCTCACTTGCGATTGTCTCAACGCCAACAGCATATTCTCGTCCGCTTCTTACGATCTTAGTAAGTTCACCTATTATCTTACCATCTTCACTGAAGATCGCTAAAATTTTAAGGCTAACTTGATGTCCAGATCTCCTGGTCTGGAACCACGATGGCATCCTTGGTTGCCTCGATCACATTGGAAACAAGACAGAAAAGGGCCCCTTCTAAACCAAGATGGAACAATAAAAAAATGAAAAAAATAATAATAAAAAAATCGCTCGGCTATACATTTGTAACATCCGTAACCGACTAGGGAACGGGTGCAGTTCGGTCCAATACGCTCTACGGACGTTGCCTTTGACATCTCGGAAGATTATGAATGGTAGGCTATGAATAATCCGTGTAATGGCTATGATACTTGGGAATCTTGTTCGCGCAATGTCATACATTAGGCAGGCTCCTCAATCCATCACATCTACCTCCTGAGATCTCCATCCTTAGGGGATTTTTTTTTTTTTTGTTTTCTTGTTAAGTTGAATTGGTCGTCGTTATTATCTCGTAGCCTACATAATATCATATGACAGGCAGATTGGAGGACTGATTCTTGATATTAACACAAATAAGCTGCCTACCACCTATGTAGATAACCAATGATCGCGGCAGTCAAAACCTTAGCCTTCTTTCCCCTTCATTGAGGCCTGTCGTGATGATCCCCGGTCCCAAGAATGACGCTGGTGAAGGTCAAAATATAAAGTCTCTACCGTTTCATCGAGAGGATCTCTCTCTCGATAGCCTCTCCCAAACTCTTGGTTGTCCCTTTACCACCCAAATCAGCGGTGATGACACCCGCGTCTCCAACCTCTAAAACGCTCTCGATCGCCCGGAGCATGGCGTCAGCGGCATCTTTGTGGCCGAGGTGCATAAGCATCATCTGGCCTGCCCATATTGTACCAATCGGGTTCGCAATACCTTTTCCAGCAATGTCAGGGGCGCTCCCGTGGACAGGCTCGAAAAGGCTTGGGAACCGACGGTCTGGATTAATGTTGCCAGACGGAGCGATACCGATGGTCCCAGTGCATGCTGGGCCTGATACGATCTTTCAGTGTGCCACTTCACAACAAGGGAAGATTTCTAGAAAGGTATCTCACCTAGGTCAGACAGGATATCGCCAAATAGATTGCTCCCGACAACCACGTCAAAGATATTAGGTCTTTGAACGAAGTGAGCCGTAAGGATATCAATATGATACTTATCCACGTTCACGTCTGGGTAATTGATAGCCATCTCGCGGACCCGGGAATCCCAGTACGGCATCGTGATACTTATTCCGTTACTCTTCGTAGCGCTAGTGAGTCGCTTGCGCGGCCGGCTCTGCGCAAGGTCAAAGGCATAACGAAGCACTCGGTCGATGCCAGTTCGCGTCATGACTGTCTCCTGGATGACTGTCTCCCTATCGGTCCCCTCGAAAATCTTACCACCTATGCTACTGTATTCACCTTCGGTATTCTCACGGACAATCCAAAAGTCAATATCCCCAGCTTTTCGGTCGGCCACTTTGAGAGAGTCCTTGGTCAGTAAACCGTGCTCGTCTTACACATCTTACATGCGAGAGGGAGGCGAATGAACAAGTGTGGTTTTTTTTTTTTAAGAGGGCTGTGTGTGTGTGTGTGTGTGTGTATGTTCATGTTCAAGGGGGGGGGGGTTGTTCTTTTTTGAGGGGGGAAAAGGAAAAAGGAAAAAGGAAATTAAGGAGGGTAATCGGGTGTTTACACACGAGGGGATTTGACCCCAGCCATCAATCGACATGGACGGAGATTGATATACTGATCAAATTCGCGCCTGAACTTCAGTAGACTTCCCCATAATGAGACCTCGTCCGGAACTAGGTCTGGCATGCCGACCGCACCAAAATATATGGCATCAAATCCGAGAAGCTTTTCCTTCCAATCTGGTGGGAGCATATCTCCATGCTTCTGATAAAAAGCACAGCTAGCAAAGTCGAAAGTCTCGAATATCAGAGGAATATCAAACACTTTAGCAGCTGCCTCTAGACAGCGGACGCCATAAGGCATGACCTCGAGTCCTATACCATCGCCGGGGATGACGGCAATCTTCAGCGTGTTGTTAGCCATTTCGATTCGCGGGGTCGACACAGGAGTCGATAGTCGATAGTTGATCTTGGAGTCTACGTAGGTTTGGCAGTGGAGAACTAAGGCAGGGAAAGAAAAGAAGAGAGAGAGCAAGATTAATAACCGAACTACCTAGGTCATAGATATATATACAGGTTTTTTATATTTCCTTTTCTTTTCTTTTCTCCAAAAAAAAAACCTATAAAATGTTAGAATAGCAGCCAAAAAAAAAATAAAATAAAAAAAACACCTGACGGTCCGTTATCGGATATTTTCCGTCGGATTCCTATTCCCGGACCTTGTAGACGGTGATAATGCCGTAGAGCGTGGGTTAGAACTTGTCCGATGAAATACGACTAACTATGGTGTGAAACAAATAGCCTTGAAACTTGTTAGAACACATGCACTTGAGTGGCTGCAAATATCATGACCTGCCGAGGATTGCCGAGAACCCCTACTCGGTGCAGACTTGTCAATAACCCGTCAATTATTATTCGACCTATTACGTCTCGATATTCTCGAACAAGAATGACGGTTGACCCGGCACTGCTTGTTCAGCAAAAGGAGCTTTGACATCCACAACGCCTCCGTGAATGAGATCAGAGCCCGTCTTGCTGCCTTCGGTTACTAGCAAGACATTGACGGCCGATAACCCTGCTACCCGCTTAAGGCTGGGTACCATAGCCACGACCGTCTTACACTCATCGAAGGCTAACTTGCGTTCCGTCACCTCGCTAATCGGCTCCCCATCGCGGAGACGCTTCTTCAAGCGCTGTACAAATGGCATGGCTTCTTTTACTTTACCTATCTTAGCAACCCGACCGCTGAGCTCCTTGTCCGTGCACTTCTGCGTCATGGTCGTCATATCCCAGGTCTCTTTTACCAGTTCGATACACTCGTTCTGCCACCTCGGGAACTCTCGAATTACGTAGATCGTCAATCGTTTGGGCTTCTTGGGGTCGAAGCTAACCTGCTTTCCCTTGGCCATCTTCTTTACTTGCGCCGACTCCGCCGACGTGATGTTCGACTGTGTCGCTAGCACATAGGCACGGGCTGCCGTAAGGCTGGCGTTAGCCTCCGGTACTTCAGGCCACTGAGCTAGCTGCACGGTTCGGGATTCACCAAGGATCTCGAGCCAGATGTACTCGGCCCAGTGCGGTGCGATCGGTGTGAGGGATAGTGCTTGTAGTCTGATGTATTTGAAGGCCAGATCCTTGTTCATCGGGATTCCTGCGGCCACACAAGTTGCCCTATAGACGTCCTTGGCATTGATAAAATCATAGAAGCACGACTTCAGAGCCATCTTGTAATTGGTGTCCTCGTAATGCCGCTTAGCTTCTTGGATCAAAGTGTTCATTTCGTTATCGAACAACGCATCTTCAAAGTCATTTTTCTCTGTCCGGAGATCTTGGCTCTTGGAGACCTCCTCGCACCATTCTCTGAGAGAGTGTAGTCGAAGGCTAATATAAGAATTTCTACATTAGTTATTTGCCTAGCTTCGCCGTACGGGAGTGACCAACATAGTACTATCTGCAACATCTTCGACGAAATTGGAATCTGAGATCGTATCACCGGCGTCTGCTAGAGCGATTCGGGATGCATCGGCGCCAAATTTCTTGACAACTACGATCATGTCAGCAAGGACTATGTGGTAAGTGGGTGCACGGAGTGTCGGCTTACCGTCATCGAGAGTCATAAAGTTGCCAGTGCTTTTAGACATCTTCTCGCCGTTCAGCTGGAGGTGGCCGTTTACTCGGAAAGACTTGGGCCAGTACTCTCTGGGGAAGAGTGCGATATGATTGTAGAGAGCGAAGGTAAGGTGGTTGTTGATAAGATCCTTCCCGCTCACTCTTAGATCCAGGGGGTAAAAGTATTCAAACTCACGACGCATCGCCTCGAGCGTCTCTTTGGAAATTTTTGACCTGGTTAAAATGTCGTCTGTGAGCTCAGTGCGACAAAATATATAATCCCAAACCTCGTCAATCATCTGATCCGGCGCGATGTCACCAAGGCCCTTTTCTCGTCCGAATATATCACTGTGGAGGTAATGAGCTATCGTATAGTAACTCATGTAAATCGTTGAGTCGCTCAGACTTTCTACTAGAAATTCCGGCGCCCAGGGGAGCCGGGACCCCAAGCCATATGTTCTCGCACACGCCCATTGTTTGAGCCAGTCAAGCACTCCCAAGAACGCGTTACGAGCGTCGCTCGAGTAAGTATTGAGACCATTTCCATCCTTGTTTTCGACGTACTCGGTCGCAATCGCGCGCCACGATTCTTCCCCATAGTCAATGTAATACTGCTCCATGAGGGCCACAGTGCATTCGTCACCACTTCTACTAACGACCTTGTTCTCGGGCTCTGCATACTCGAAGGCGAGGCCAGCCTCGATTAACTGCGCCCGGACTTTGGGCTTCGCATCCGCCACTTTTTCGCCTTTGAAGTCTCCTACGAGCATGTGACCTTGGTAGAAGCCTTCCTTGTACGCCAATTCCTTGGCTTCCTTTAATTGCTTAGTATCTTTTGGAGAAGCGATCTTCAATTTCTTGACTAGTTCAAGGGCAAGTAAATCAGAAGTTGGAGTTCTGATAATGGGTATGATCTCTAGCTCTGCCCACTCCTTGCTGATCTTATAATATTCTGCCTTCTTAGCTAAATCGGAGATTGTGGCGTAGTCGTCGGGGGAATCTGAAGGAACGCACGTTACCACGCCCGTTCCCTTGGTCTCGAGGATCGATTCCATAGGGAGGACACGAACACCACCTTTGTGGAAACTGAGGGGGGCATTCACCAATGTGCCTATGAGATCTGATCCTTGGATATCAGCTGTCTTCTTAATGACACCTTCTTCAGCAAATATTTCTTGGTGGGCCATGTTCTTAGCCGCCCTTTCTGTCATGACATAGTACTCGTTAGGGGCGGCTTCATAGATGCCGTATGTGACCCTAGGTGAAACAAAACAAGCAACTTGTCCATACATCGTTTCGGCTCGTAGGGTTGCCGGGACAAGGAATACATTGGCATTGTCGGGTAACTTTCCTCGGAGCGTCTCCTGGGCTTTGGAGGCAAATTCGAGAACTTGCATCTTGATTGCGACGTAGAGTTGTGGATTGACACCCTCACCTTCGCTCCTGTCGTGGTCCATACAGGGCTGGCCGTCCTTGATGGAATATATCGTGTGGCGCTTTCCGTACTTGATCTTGTTGAGCTCCCTCAGCCGTATCATCTGCCAGCGAACAAAGGCGTCGAAGTATGGGTTGGCATCGGTGGTGACGAACTGCCTTCTCCAGTCGATTCTGCTGCCGAAGTTGCTCAGGTCAAGCTTACAGAGAGGGGGGAAGTACTCCAGCCAATAGGCCGGATCGGCGAAGAGATGTATTTGCTGTAGCGGGATACCCATAGCTTGCATGATCTGAAATTGGTACTTCATCTTGACAGACTTGGCGGCAGCTTTGCCCTTCTTGGCAGTGAATTTGGTCACATCCTCCCTTTCTCTCTGGGCTGGTTTAGCGGCGGCGTCGGCGACAGGCTCCTCGTCCTCCTTGTAATTCTCGAACTCCTGGCCAAACAACCCAACCTCCTTACACAACTTATCGGCGCATGCCTTGATGGGTAGACCGGTACAATGGTAACCCTGTGGCCATAAGACATTGATACCCTTCATACGAAGGTAGCCGACGTGAAACTCGACTTTGCTGAAGGAGAAGGCGTGGCCTACGTGAAGGCGTCCATTTGTATAGGGGAAAGCGATCGTCCCAAAGAACTTTGGAAACTTTTCCCGCAACTCGGCAGCGGGAATGGAATGAAGAGGAATGTCAGTAGTTGAAGGAGCATTGGCATCGAAAAGACCCTGCTGCTCCCATTGCTGTTGATATTTCTTCTCTAAGGCTATTAGAGAGTCTCGCTTCTCGGTGCCTCCAAACTCCAGTCAGATAAAGGTGACGAAAAGGTAGGGATAAGATGATATAAGTGATATATACTTTACCTTTAAGATCTTTGAGGGTTGTATTTTGAAGACCCACCATGGTTTGAGCAAGATTTGCCATGGCGGTTATACCATGTGTCCGTTCTCGTTATTTAGAAATTTTGCTGATGATTGAAAGTGTTGTGAGGGAAAAGTCATTCTTATTGTTTTTTTGCCGTAAGTAAACGTAAACGGGATGGAGGGGCAGAAGGGCGTCAGAAAAAGTGCCCCATGTATTAATAATACTGCTATACACTGTCCTAGTTGACCAATCAGAAACCGGGAGATGTATTGCATTACGGTACTATTAATACCTAAGGCATTTGCCTTAAGTTTACTTAGGGTTTTTATGTCGTTTTTTTGTTAAAACACGATTTTTTAATTAAAATATTTTACATTATTAGTTAATTAATTTAAATTTTTATAAAAATAAATTTTATTAAAATATTTAAAAATTTAAATTAATTTATTTATTTTAATTAATTTTATAACGTTTAAAAGTTATAATATTAATTTAAATTTTTTATATTTATTAATAATTTTTATTAAATATAAAAAAACATTTTTAAAAATAAAATTTATAAAATATTTATAAATAAACTTTTAATTTTAATAAATTTTATAAAGTATTTATACGAAAATTTTTAATTTTAACGATTTTAATTAATAATTATAAAATATTATTAATGTGACGAGCTGTGGCAATCTTTGTTCGATCTACAGCTGTTAAGAGAGATGCTGCAGTCTTTGTACATCTCCCTTCAACCTAAGACTGCTTTGTAGCTTCTAGGCTACAGATCTTAGGCTACAGTTTTCTAGAAGCTCTACAAGCTTCTAGACCACCAGCCATCATGTATAAAATGCTCCCGCTTCCTGTAGACGTAGATAGCCTCTTTTCCCTCCTCAGCTTAGAATCTTCGTCTATAGAGCTATTTCTGCCGGTACCTTGGAGTCGGTTCTGATCCTAGCCGTGACAAGTTTTATATAAATAAAAAAATTATAATTTTTATTATAATTTTTTTTTATTTAACTTCAAAAAGTTATTTATTTTTATTTTTATTTTAAACGGTAATTTTAAAATAGTTTAATAATTTTTATTTAATTTTTTAACGTAATATTAATATTATAAACTTATTTATTACTTTTATTTAATTAACTTTATAAAACGAATATATACTTTAAAATATTTAATTTTAAAGTAATAATATTATAAGGTTAATAATTTTATTTATAAAAAAGATTTTATAAAACTTTATATTTAAATTAAAAACTAAAAAACTTAAAATTAAATATAATAAAAATTTTATTTATTATATATTTACTTTATTATATATATATTATTTATAAATTATAATTTTAATTATTTACGATTTATAATTTATAATTTAAGTGATTATGTAATTTTAATTTTTTAATAAGTGCGTTATTTATTAATAAATAAAGTTTTAAAAGAAAAGTATTTCGTAATATTATTTTTTTTTAAGATTTTTCTCTTTAAAGATAATTTACAAAATTTTTTTTCTTTTAATTTTCTTTTTTTTTATATTATTAACTTATTATATTTTATTTTATTAAGTATTATTAAAAAACCTTTACGTTATTTACGAAAATTAATTAAAAATAATATCGTTTTAACTTTTTTTATTTTTTAAAATAATTAAAAAAAATATTGTGTTTTTATTACGAATTAAATAAAAAGAATATGTGGTTTTTAAGGATTTAAATTAATGTATTAAGTATATTAATGCGTAATAAACGTATTATAATGTTTTTTAATTTTTTTCGTAAAAAAGTAATTAACGTAATATTTAAGTTTTTGTGACGAACCTATACTTAGGTTTAGTAAGTATAGCTTCATAAGGGGGTCTTGATTTTAAGGTAACAGTAATTGTAGAGGTCAAGTATAATCAATCAAGTATGTTCGTCAGAGAGGC
>MU386112.1:0-11815 GCA_022497145.1 Rostrohypoxylon terebratum
TTGATTACACTTGACCTCTACAATTACTGTTACCTTAAAATCAAGACCCCCTTATGAAGCTATACTTACTAAGCCTAAGTATAGGTTCGTCACAGGTTGGTGATGGGGAAGGGAAGCTTTTTATCCAGGTTTTTTCTCAACAAATATTTCTGTTTTTAGTTACCGACCTTTTCCCTTAACATAGAGAGGTAGGAATGCCCACATTGGAATATTCCAGGGAGAAGGCACAGTTAGGTATTTTTGTATCATAAAATATTATTATTAAATTACCTATAAAAACCTGGTTCTTACCTTCAATAAACATAAAACAAACCTTAAACTTGTGTTAATCATCTGGGGTGCTTTACTACAAGCCGAGACATTCTCTCTCTATGGTTGCAAGCGCAACTTCGACGGTATTAGTTATAGTCTGGTTGGCCTCGAGATCCGCTACACTCCCCACAAGATCGTCTCCTTGGAAAAAGTCATACTCCATGTATATGCTGACAAATTGTACCCTCTCCATATCTCCGCTATTCCAGTCCTCGGAAGCCTCTCGCCAAAAGAGGCTCCATTCAGTTCGGGGAACGACATGTGGGTTGGCACCCCGGTTTAGCAATAGTAATATCGCGTGCAACATTCGAGCTTGCACGACAGCACCTAGGAATGTCCAACCCTCAGGGGCTGCTGGTACGTCACCGATAGCATTTACCGCCGGCATAGGTTTGCTGACCACATCGGCTGTGAATTCAGGGAGATTGAGGATGGCACGGATATACCCGAGGTGTCTGGAATGTATAGCCATCCATAGCCAGTCAACCGTTCTCATTATGGGGAAGTTAGTGACCACATACCTTAAGTTTTGATCTGCTTCCCTGGCCCAAAGAAATGCCCACCCCGCACACTCTTCTATATAGTCATCGTCTTCCAACATTACACTCAGCATTTGTATAAAGAAGTGATGATTCTCATCGGATATTGATCCGTAATGAATGACCTCAAAGTTTCTGAAGAGATTTTGCAAGTACAACATCGGGTCCTGCGGCACATCATCGTCCAACGAGAATGCGTTGTAAACATGTTCAGCGACTGCGACTGCGTTGTATGGATTTTTGGCTTGAAGGGCCGCCGCTATAGGATTCGTACCTAATACACTCGGATCAGGAGGCACTGGGAGGAGGCGATCGTCGGTCGCCAGACGGAGTATATGTGGGACGAGAGGATTTTTGTCTCCTGGCACAGCAACAGCTACGTTGAGAAGTTTTTCATAGCCGCGAAAGAGCAAGTTCTGCCTTTGGGGAGATGTTTGATCGCCATGGACGATCGATTCTATGACATCGACAATCCAGGAGTTCATTTGCTCCATGATTGCTAAGTGAAACAAAGGGTCGAGTTCTCCGTCAAGATCAAAGGGCGCAACATGGTGTCCATGTACACGGAGAAGGTATTGGGCACACACCTCAATAAGACGTGGAATAGTTCGTCCATCTGAGAATCCCTCGGTACGAGCCGCCAAAAAAAAATATACACCAGCCTCAACAGCATCGAAGCAAGATGAAGAATATGGAGAATATTCGCCAGCTCTTAGTGTGCACAGGCCCGTATGGGCAAACCCTGCATGTATGCAATCGAAGGGTCTCTCAGCAGCAAGAGAAAAATGTGCGGCGTATCGTACATTAACGTCGATATCTGGAGAGGCCATAAGCTGTTGTACGACATAACTACAGCCGAGTCTAATTGCGGCGTGTAGAGGAGGCTCAAGTCGTTGGCGGCGCCGGTAAATGCCATTTATTGCAGTTTTATTGGGATGTGCGTCATACGAGTTAATCAAATAATCGAAAAGCCATCTCGGCGTCTTTTCTGACATACGAACCGCATGATGCTCTATGGCTGCGTTCAGTAAGGGGAGGTCCCTCACTGGATCTTCTACGTGCTCATAATCGTTCCGGAGGGCTATCTGCCTCTCGACATCGTACGCCCCTATATCGTATCCCGCATACGGCGGCCAAAATCGATCTGGATCCTTTATCATTTCCACGATGATTTGCTTGGGGGTAAACGTTTGGAATATTGCTGCCGCCATCTTGCTTATAGCTGCCCAATTGGGGACTAACCTAGAAATTTAGGTAATCAAATGATTGAATAGGTAAGATTGGAAGTTGATGAAGTAAAAATGGCTTAGGTACCTAAGGTAGGTAGACAGATAGAGTCGCCTCGCCTCGCCTTGCCTCTAATGTGGGGAAATCAAGCCTGCTTCATATATGCGAAGCCAATTAAAGGCATGTTCTACTTGTTTCCTAACAATTATCTTGTTGCTGTGTCTCCGCGTGTCGAAGTCTTTGTTTGTGATACCAGATATCTCAGATGGGATCCGCCGTCGATATAGGGGCACTCTACGGTCGGTACCTTAGGACCTAGGACCTAACCTACTAGGTATGATACATAGCCCTTGGTCTCGACTCTCGGGTGCGTACCTAGTACGGTGCGGGGTTCTTGTAGGCGTTCAACTTGACCTAGGTCCTAGGTCCTAGATAGCCCTGCTGTCATTTTAGTACACCAAAGGAACCACGCAGAGTTGTTCAGGGATGGAGCACCGCATATCTCACATGGTCCATGTAGTGCTACCTAGTAGTAGGATGTCTTACAGGTCCCCTCTTAAGCTGAACGTATTGCGCGATCTTGGCGACATTGTTCGTTGCAGAAAACTCTTACCGAAATCGTGGAAATCGTGGAAATCATGGATGGAATATATATTATAGGTACATGGTACTAGCCCGTAATACATTAATTAAATAGGTCCTAGATTGATCTTTTTAAGCGGATCGATTGGCTGAACCATTTCTAATATCATATACCCCGTCAGCCCGTCTAGTGTTGAACGAATGAGTTTGCAGAGATTACTATTATGTGCTATGCCGGGGGCATGACGTGATCGCAGCTTCAGCCCTGAAGCTTTCTCAGAACACCGTCACTTATCAGACTGTTTTTCTTTATTCGGGCGTCATTCAGGTAGGTAGAGAATCGGGATTTGTGTCGGTCTATCGCTATTGTCACACCACTTGAACCACATTATGACAGCCAGTCCGGAATCTCCGTCGATTGTCGATGAGACTACTGGGCTCTTGCAACGGGATACATCTAGTATTGCTTCGTGCGATCAGAATTCTAGCCAATGCTCAAATAGTAGTAGCAGATCTATTAACAATCCCTCCCCGGTGACGGCATATGGGACTCTTACCAAGTCCGATGAAGAGGAACAAGGGGAGACAGGCGCCATTTTGAGCGAATTACCGCGGAAAGTATACAGCAATGGCTTCATCGCGAAAGTTGTAATCGCTTTGCTTGTTGGTGCGTGAAAGTCTGCGGTGCGGATCGGGTGCTTGAGCTCATTAACGTATTTTTTAGGGGTATTTGCATCGAGCGCGGATAGCTCACTGGTGATCGCGACGCACCCTATCATAGCATCGGAATTCAATGATCTTGAGAACTCTACCTGGTTATTCATAAGTTTCCTGCTCGCTGGGGCCGCGACTCAATCGCTAGTAAGCAACGGTTCTGAATATGACAAATGCAAGCAAATTCCTGATAACCAGATCTTAGTACGGAAAACTTAGTGATATATATGGCCGCAAGTCCGTCTTGCTGGTCGCCTATGCGCTCTTCGCGATCGGGTCGTAAGTAGAATTTTCGACGTTCTCGCCGTGACCAACTTTTGTAAGCTAACACCTCCTAGCGTTTTGATGTAAGGTTATTAACATAAACCCCGAGATATTGAATTATGAGCTCATGAATTTCTCTCTGGCAGTGGGGTTGGACAATCGATGTGGCAAGTGATACTCGGCCGCGTAATATCGGGTTCGGGGGGTGCTGGTTTGATGTCCTTGGCGGCAGTCATCATTACTGGTGAGTTCGCCGAGAGTTCTTTTCGACGTTACATGCTACTTAACATAGAAACTATAGACCTGGCCCCTCTGAGAGACGTGGCATCATGGCAAAGCTATCTCAACGTTGTCGCTACTGTCGGCCGAAGCCTAGGCGGACCTGTGGGTGGCTTCCTTGCTGATACCATAGGATGGAGATGGTATGTTGATAACATACTGCTGCGATAGCATATGGAGAACTGATCGTGGTGGTGACAAGGTCATTTTTAGGACAAGCACCAATATTCATGTTCGCCATGGTCCTTTGCGCGCTGGTGCTCCCTAATTTAACGACGAGGCAAGGTCAAGTCGATGCCGGATCTATTAGAGGGAAATTAGCTAGGATCGACTTCCTGGGCGCTATCCTCCTCGGTAGCGGACTGTTATCCGTTCTCCTGCCATTGAGGATTGCTGGCCAGAAAGTGCCGTGGACTGATCCTATCGTCCCATCGCTGTTTGCAACAGGAGCTGCCTTGTTGACATTATTCATTGTAACGGAGATGCGCTGGGCAAAAGAGCCTATATTTCCATTGAGATTGCTGAGAAACAGAGATGTAGTCTTCAGCTACCTTATCATGGCTTGCCAAACGGCGGCTCAAGTTGGAGTATGTCCCCCGAATTTCGACACAGCCCTTGGAATCAAGTTATTCACATGGAATGCAGATGATGGTTTCCGTCCCACTTTATTTCCAAGTTACCCAGAGGTCATCAAGCACTGTCGCTGGGGCTCATTTGATGCCAGCTGTCATCGGTAACACCATTGGTGGCCTATTGACTGGGGCTTGGATCCGGAGGTTAGTACCTAGGTCCTAGGACCTAGATATCTCCTTTGTCACCGGCTGAATTGAGGCCCACTCGTGATGGATTTATGGATGGTCAACGCTAATGAAATGTGAATATATGTAGAACTGGCTATTTTAAGGCGCCTCTCATTGTTGCGGGGAGTGTCTCGTTCATTTGCTATGTGTTGATGGTGCTGAGATGGAAAGGTGACACCAACTGGGTTGAATCCTTGTACATTTTCCCCGGGTGAGTTGTGAATTGCATTTCGCCCGCACGTGCATGTGCTCCTTTACCCTTTACTTACTAAGGGCGTGATATGGATAGAGGCTTCGGCACTGGCATGTCTCTGAACGCAGTTTTCGTTGCTCTCCAAGCAGCGATAAATCCTGTGGACAGGGCGGTGGCGGCATCGGGATTGTATCTGTCGATTCCTATTGGGTCGATCTTGGGCATGGCTGGCTGCAACGCTGTAATGCAAGGGATAATGCCTGTGGATTTGGCGTCGAGATTACGCGACCTTGGGATAGAAGGAATTGAAGCTGAGAAGGTAACTGCCCCTATTATTAGTAACTTTTGCCGACGTGATGTCTCGGGTATTGACTGTGTGTGAAGATCATCAAGCAAGCCACTGCACGAGTTGACTATCTCGACGAAGCACCGAAGAAGATAGCTAGAGTGGTTGTGGAGGCATACGTGCGCGGACTTGAGTTCAGCCATGGTAAGAACATCATCAATGATATTTCTTTCGATGCGATCCAACGGCTCCAGCTAATAGTAGATAGGCGTATCTTTGTTATGTTCAATTTTGGCGATAGCCGCCGCTGTCTTGATAAGAAATAGAAAGTTGGGTGGCTGCTGATGATATCTACCTGGTACCTAGTAGTCACTCAGGTGTGGTGTCAGCAAGGATAAAAAAAATGCTTGGGAAGTTCCAAGGTTGGGAAGCTATTAAGAAAATCAAAACTCTCGAGTCGACTATTAATGACGTCATGGTATGAGTTTTCCACCAATCACTTCGTACATTCGTACATTCGTACTACCTACATAGTACTATGTAGTAGGTACTAATTAGGTTAACGGAATTGAACTTGCAACGCTGGCACACTGCCACATAGCCACATGTGATTGTATAGCCACAATACGTGGAGCTAGTACCTACCAAGAAGACTAAGATCAAGACCGAGTTGTCCCGACTCCCCGCTGACGTCCGGTTTCTAGTGAAGAACAACTTCCAAGGTTGGAACTATGAAAAGTTAAGACAGCCACCTAACATTTAGTAGAAACCATCCATGGATCGATTGATTGAACGAACCCTTCGTAAAACACAGTGCTCTGCCTATGGGCATCGGTGTATTAACGCGTATGTAAGCGTAAGCACTAGGCTCGGATACTTTCCAGTGTGGACTACCTAATGGATTAAGCCTTGGATTAAGCCTTGAATTATTCCTCTCTACCTCAACTAGGTATTCAGCCTATCGTAGGATTGAAAGGCTCCAGCTGCCTGATCGTGGCAGTGTTTAGACCATGAACAAGTTAACCAAGAAAATCAACCTGTCGTGGGAGAATGGGAGAATATAATATCGAAAGTGACGCCTAGAAATTCTGGAGCTTCCTTAACGTCTAAAAATCTAGGTTAGGTAATTTATTTGAGGTTTGACACGAAAGCTACTCGTGCTAGCTTCAGCTTAGGACTTAGGTACCAGATACCAGATACCATCCACGATGGCTTCAACTTCAACTTCAATTACAAACGCCATCAAGGAGGCAGCTTCCAGAAACAGAGACTTATTGACCATTCTCGCCGAGACAGACTATGCGTCGCCTGCTTTGGAACAACAGAAGCGTTACATCGACGATCTCGATAATGAACTCTCCACCATTCAGAAACGCATTGTCGTGTTGGATGGGCAACGAGCTAAAGAGTTCAAGGAGCATAAGAGGTATCGCGACTCAGTTATGAAGCGCTTCGCTTACCGCATCAGCGGTAAAACGGATAATTTTCAAGCTAAAGCCGAAAAGGAGGAGCGAGAATATTTCGCAGTTCTTCAAATGGAACACCAGGCAAAGGAACAAGAGGAGAATGTTAGGATCATGCGTTCTAAGGCACTAGAGGTACAAAGCGACCTAGAGGCTGAAGTAGATCGCCACAAAGAAGCACAACAACAACTCGATAGTCTATACGACGATATCTTTCAAGGACCAACACCGGCTTTTCCCGAGGAGGACCGGTCCGAACAGAATGCAGAGAGAGCATTGCAGGCATACCACAACTGCTGCATAGTGGCAGAGACAGAGTTCCAAGTCGTGGGCCTCTTGTCAGAAGCTAAGATACGGCTTGGTAGCGCTCTTGCCTACATGGAAGAAGCGTTGAATTACAGCTATATGGATATGTTTGGTGGAGGGACGTTTTCGGATTTCATGGAGCGCAACGCGCTGGACAAAGCCGATAAGGAGGCTAGCCAGATGCATTTACTTGTACGGCAAGCACAGCGTATGTCCCAACATGTGCAGAGTCTCCCAAGCGTCGAAATTGCGAGCGGAAGTCTTATGAGTGATGTATTGTTCGACAACATTTTCACTGACATGGCCTTCCATGAACGAATCAAAGATTCTCGCGCGGGTCTCGAAAGAGCTGGGGGCTGCCTTCTCAACCAACTCGATCTAGCAAAGTCGAGACAACAAGAAGCTGAGCAGGAAATGCATGCCCATGCAGCCATGTTAAAGGCCTCGAGAGAAGAGTTGCAAAAAGCAAGAGAACGAATCTTTGCTCGTATAGCCGACGGCAACGCCGGCGAACAGGCAATCCCCGCTGACGACCCCCCTCCATATCAAAGTCCTCTTCCGAATAGAATTGGATAATATCAAGTAATGTCAACTGAGAATTTAGTTTAGTTTATGACGCCTGATTGAAGTGAGTTAGGATTTCAATTAGTCAAATAGAACGCTACAACGCTAACTCGAATGGCAGACCACAGCAGTATCGCTGCTACTGGTGACTATCTCCTGGGGTCAAGCCAAATATGGCCATCTGCTTAGAATTACAACCACACGCGCCCAGACTCATACACACCGTCCTTTGAAACTCCATGCTTACGAACGTCTAGCGCGCTTCTTAGACTTATCGTCTTTCTTAGAAGCTGTCGCATCGCCATTTTTAAGAAGGTGGCTGTCGTCAATGTTTCCCATCTTGACCATTTCATCATCAACCATCTCGCGGTTCATGTGAGCAAGGAATTTCTCCTGCTCTTCCAAGAAGGCCTTGAGCTTGTGTGTTGCGACCTTACGACCGGCGCTATTAGCCTCACGCAGCTCCTTTAACTGTTGTCGAATACGCTCCTCGAGGATCTCAAGGCGGTACTCGCTGAACTGGTTGTATAGCTCTGAGAGATTAGATACAGGTCGTACGGTCGTCAAAACCGTGTCATCTCGAACCTTCGGGGACTTTGGTCGGAACGAAGTCACCATGCTGATGCGCTCTGCCGTGCCCAATGCTCGAAGAGCCTGGTGTTCGATGTATCGGCCTTGAAGCACCACCGCGCAACCCTAGTTCACGCGATTAGTCATGCCGTCGGTTATTTAGAGGTATGGTGATTTGAGATCTAGGTAGGCATAAGAGAACTTACCATCTGAGGACCTCGCACTTTCATGATCTCTCCTGTACCAGTGCGGAGTGCCGTCTCGCCTCCAATCATAGTCGTGCAGTCACTCAGCATTGTCACACAGACAAAGGGATAGCTGTCTGTGTGCCAATCCACAATCGGCTTGTCATCCTCCCAGGGGCAGCCTGCGATGCCCTCGTCAGACTCATATTGAGCTCGCTCGTTGAAGGCTTGGATCTCCTCTTCCTTCTCTTTCTCAGACTTAACCGAGATATTGATGTGGCCGATTTCAAAGTCCATCTCAGTCACCAGGTCGATACCTGCGACTTTCGAGATAATAGCTAGGGTCTCTGGGCTCTTCCATACGTCATACACAAAAGGCGCATACCTGTAGTAGTTCCTAGTTAGCCATATTCGTACGTTTAACATTTGTCATGATACCCAGAGAAAACTTACTTATTTGCGAATCCTCTCAGTTGGCATTGCGCTAAATTGCTGGAGTACTGGCAGTTTTTGAGAACTTCGGGGCTGAGGACCTCTTGTCTCATCCTCATTACGGCCTCCTCTGTGAAGAGTGGGAAAGGCTCTGAGACGGCGACTGGAGAGATACCTGTGTCCTCAGGAAGACCAATTTCTTTCATGGTGTACACCTTCGGTGTCTCCTTGAAGGCAATGTGTCGTGCGGGATCAAATTCATCATTTCCAACCGTTATCTTAGCAGGTGTTGCGATGATAGGTGCCCAATTCCGCTTAGTATCAGCGGGGGCTGGCATTATTGCTGCAGCGGCCATTTCGAATACCAAGGCACAGACGTATCAGGACGAATACGAAAAGATCTTAATATTGGGGAGGTAATCACACCGATAGTAGTGAGAATGATAGATATGGATGCAGACAGTGGTTGCTCAACGTCGAAGTCAAAAACTGTTACAGAGGCTCTCATTTATCATATTTATGATCGTGAAGCTGACACAGGCAGTCTGGGGTCCGTCTAATCCTTATCTCTGAGTCCTTGACTCTAATCAATAGTTCGTTCCATCTCGCCAATGGAAGGACCACGGGGCCCCGGAAAGTATGTCGCTGGTATCATCTATGACGAATCTCGTCGAAGATTGGGCATCGTGATGATAGATAGACGAGAACTGGTTTGTCTCTGCTAGGCTTGTCGATACCCTCAATAGGGCGGCACCATGGTGGAACCGACGATGAGGGCGTGTCGATCCGTCCGTGTGTCAGATCTCTCTCCAATCAGCAAGTTAACCACGAACTATATCTCGATAGGAATCACTCGCCAACATACGTGGTTCAACCTGACGAAGGGATTATCAGTTCGAAAGGTGTGGAGGGGCTACCCCAGCGTTACCGGACCTGTTTTAAAGCGGCATCCAGGCTATCAGATGCGATGCCACCTGGAGAAAGGGAAGAGCCGCGATGCACAACCTGACGCATCTCAGGAAGGAGAAACCGAATCCCGAGGACGGTTGCGCATTAGCATTCGCGATGTCGGTTGGACAATTTAGGATTTTAGGACTACCGGCGACAAGTATGAGGCTGAACGAGTAAATATTCCCCTATTTTGGCATCAAAAAGTATTACTTTGTTATTTTGTTACCGCGCCCAGGTTGCCCAGGTGCCCAGTGCCTGGGCCAATTTCCCACCCCGCTGACTTGTTGATAGTTACGGGCTACCTATTGGTGTGCATGTGTATACTATGCTTAGCGTACTGTGTACCTATCTTATGGATACCTTTCACTAGGACTATTTGGTCCGCTTCGAAACGGATACGAAGTTACAAGAATACAAAAATGGAAGAAAGAAAAAATAATATGGTCAACGATAACTCGATAATTGACATATTAATAGATATATCATTAGATATATCACATTTTAGTCCAATTCGAGACGTATGACCAAGCCACTTACACATACAGAATTCTATATGCGTGAGATGCGTCTGGGTTGCCGTCACGTCGCTAGACCTCCATGCGACGTTATCTCCGTTAGTACTGCTCGGACTATGGTACGACGCCCGATAACGGAGATAAAAGAGAAGACCCAGGGGGATCCAAGGTCCCTTACACCTGGGACTCCTGGGACTAGACCTTGCTTATCATGATGGACTCGAGCCGTGGCGTTCCAAGCTGGCAAGGCTGGTTGCTGATCCCCAGATCAATCTCTTCGACCCCATTGATCTATTGATAAAATGGACAAAATGTGACGGTTTGCCGCGGTGTCCTGTCACTTTTCGCGCCATACTCTCCGCAAACCCGATGTAATTGGTCAATTTGGGAATGCGGAGGGCTATCGACGAGTTCCTATAGGCTCACTGCGCCGACTGCGTAACATCTGCCGAAGCGTGTTGCATGGGTTTCATGGGTTGCATAAAAAACCGGAAGGATTTTAGGTATCATACACATACACACACACGCAGTACGCAGTACGCAGTACGCATACCTACCTTACGCCTACACAAGCTCTATCTGGACATTGCCTCTTTCCTATTTTCAAACTGTGACTAAAAACAACCAAGTTAGTCTATATGCTGGTGTACCGACAATGTTATCGTCGAGCTTTTTCCATCGCCGCTTCAAACATTTCCCAGTTGGTTCCTACAATATATCCGGGGAACACGGCATGAGGGGCTACTATCACTTTTGACCTAACGCTATATATACATCATTGCTCAAATACTCCCGCGTAAATTACATCAACCTGGTGTATTTTTGAACTGAACATCTCGCATCGGGATACTTGATAATATGTATCATGGATACATGGGCGATGTTATGATTGTCCAAACATGGATTCAGAGACATGGAGTAATCAGGATGCATCGCATACAACCTGGTGAAATGGCGGATCTTGAAGATGGCTCACCTATACGCCACTGAGCCTGATAGTAGCTAGGACTACACTTTAACACAGGTAAACATGCGTAATCCGACCCAATCAACACGAATACGCAAGATGTTTACATGCAAGATATGAATCTGGAACTTCCTTCAGCAGTCACTTGACGAACCGGGGGGAAGATCCGGTCCTTGTATAGTCGACTGCATCGAGGGCATAGCCGAAGCTATCAGAATGTTGCTTCATAGCGGTTAGCACAAGGTTACACTAATAGGGTTCTAAGACTAAATTGGAAAATATCATGAGATACAATAGTTACCCAGGGATCTTGTTTCGACACAGACTCCGCATGCTCAAAGGCGGCAAGAGAGAAGCATGTAGTTGCCGATATATGGATTGATAGGTATAGGTCACCGAGACAGCAAAGCCACCGAAAAGTGGCCTGTGACTGGTCTGTCTCACCTGTCATATCGTAGTGCTCATGGAAGCCGAAGACGATGGAGCTGGGAAGGCGTACAATATCATGGCAGAATATTATGTAATATTAAATTGCCAATGGTGGGTTGAAAATCTATAGCTAATCATATATCAGATAGATGCATCACGTCAAAGTTGCCCTGAGGAATTACCATTGTTGTCAACAAACGTGAGTTGCCCTGAGCCCCCCTGAGCTGTTGCTGCTTT
>MU386113.1:0-11680 GCA_022497145.1 Rostrohypoxylon terebratum
CTACACATCCATTTCTCCGTAGTTTAACCATGATTGGTTGATGACATTCCTATTTGTGGGTTTTCTGATTTTAGATGTTTTGGGATTTGTAACACTGATATACTGGTTTTCTAGTGCCTTTTCTCTCTCGGATAATGGGTTATTCGGGTTCATTGTGCGTTTTCAAGACTTAAGACTGGTGTATAATAAGCTGTTGATTTCGGGAGGTTCGTTGATAAAAATCTTGAAACGAACTTTGCGTTGAGCAGTTGACAATTGAGCGTGGGGTAATTAATGTACAAGATCCGGACGGGGGTTAACGTCACTAGAATTTGTCAGCATCATCAACTTTCCGTGGCAAATCAACAAACATCTCTGACATTGAGCTGTCATGTGTCAGCATTGTAATGATACTAGATATTCAAGTTCCTATAAATATTCTGAATAGTCCTTGAATAAGATGAGTGAATGAGCAATAACTCCAATATCAAAACCCAGTGATTCAATAAACCGTAACCGCGCTAACAAACCCATTCTTCAGAACTTCAAAAACCATCCCCGGGAATCCGTATAATGTAGTTGTCGAATCTTCGCTTCCGTCAAACTTCTTCGCAGCGACTCCCCCGCTGCTATCCTCCCATCCTCCGAGGAATTCACAGCTGCTTCCAGGACTATCTCCCCACCCTCTATTCAACACCATTCCTCGTTGGCGCCTTTTGGCATCTTCTTCTGATGAGTACGTACTCTTCCACTCGTCTCTCAGTCGTTCTTCGATTTCGTCAAACGGAGTTTCAGAGTTGTAGATAGTTGGCGGATTATCAGTTGCGAGATATTGAATCTCCCAGCGGCAACGCCGGTGCCGGTTGAATGGGTACGACCCCGGGACATTCGAGTGGAGAACCATTTTGGTGGCTACCAGTCGATCCGCTGTACCGTTTTTGAAGGGATTCGCTCCGGGTACATCTTTCCCGTTGGGGGCCGCAATTTGAGATGGGGGCGTCCGGGAGGTTGGTTGAGGCGGCGAGACCAAAATGTCGAATCCTAGGTAGAAATAATTGTAAAAACATTCACCCGACACATTTCCGACAAATTCGTCTTCGATTGCCTCGTCTTCAGAGTCATCAGATCCAGTATGCGCCGAAGACTGATCGGTATCGATTAAATCATCAGGGCGCCTATAATCACCCCCGTTGGATCTCGACCTACTGTGGCTTGCAGTGCGCGTCTTGTGGATATACATCCTTTGATCGTTCTTTCGATATATGGCATCGGGTGGGCCGAGCTCCGCCACCAGATCTTGGGGTGTTGTCTCTCCTAGATTGATCCATACCGACGAGTTGGTCCATTTCTTGAATAGTTGAAGCCTACCACCACCATGTATCTTGACCAGAGATATTTCATCTGGGACGACTTCCTTGCTCTTACTAAAAAGGAACGTCGACTTGACGCTTGGGAGAATCTCATCCCAGAGCGTTTCTCGAGCATGAGCCCAGGACTTCCCACTGAATATCGCAACGGAGCTGGCCGTTTGGCTAGCCGACGAGGATAGCAAGGACACCACATCTTTGTTCGGCGAGTAAGCCGATTTCGGCAAAGGAAAACTAAATGCTACGCCGGGATATGATAAGATATACGTCCCCACTGCGTTGCTGTTCCCTGTTTCGGCTGGTGGTATATACTCTCCGGCATACGTTGGTCCAAACAGGCGGTGATAGATATTCTTAAATGCTGGACCCGTTGCAGCATCTCCACCTATCCTAGGAGACCCTAGCGTCCCTTGCGGGGGTTTGGCAACATCTTTTTCTTGGTAAGTGATACGGTTCTTGGTAAAATCGATGACCTCAATAAGGCGGAGTCGCTGCTCAGGGCCATCAAAACGTAATTGTATACCGTTGCCGGGAAGGGCTAGGACAACCGGTTCCATAACAGGTTGGGTTGCAGAGTAGGTGAGGTCTAGCTTGGGGAATCGTTGAGGTTCGGCTTTCAGACGTGTCAAGATATCGTGGAGGGAAGCACCGAGAACTGGAGAAACGGTCATGTTGTTAGCAGGACAGTAGCAGTGGGAGCAACAGCTTTGTCAGAGAAGATGTCGTGTGAACACATCCATACTTACCAAGAAAGCCAAGGCCAACGCCAGGATGAAGAGCTGCTGTGAATAGAGACATATTGAAGCGAGTATTGCGATGCTGTTTTCGACAAAGATGCGTTTTGATAAAATCTGAGTTGCTTAACTCGCACGAGTCAAACAAGTCAACCAGCTCCGGTTGGATCCATGAAGAGCAAGATATAGTTGCCAAGACGCGTGAACATACAGTCAGAACGGAATAGACAGCAAGCGCAGGTGATGTAATCAGGTAAGTTTGGTTTATGTCAAGCCGTGAAAGTCATCAAGCCACTTAGTCTAGACCGATACGCCGAAAGCGCAAAGGGAGAAAGGCTGGAAGGACTGGGGACTGTCAGATGCGCGGAGCTGGGACGTCATTTGATTCATTAGATAAGCAGATAAGACAAGTATGTGGGGTCTTCCGGCACATTGCACATGCATGCTGGCACAGCTCTAGCCATTAGGACAAGTTTAGGTACAGCCTAGGTACTACCTACGTAGTAGGCTAGTACGAATTCCACGGTAGGGGTACTTCAATACATCATGGAGCGCGCTTACCCAATTCGGCACAGAACCTTTGTACCCTGCCGATTTGGCAGGAACGTTGAAGCCGATAAGCCATTTGTCTAAGGCTTATCGAAGCTAAACAGGTTCCAAGGTTGTCACGGCAACAAATGTACCTTCTGTTGATTATTTTGTGGGCACACTACCAAATTCCCCAAATTCCCAGCAGGGGAATCACAAGAGCGGTAAAGTTACAACTTCTTGTCGCGTCTCCGTGCTTGTTCATCGTAAATCTTATCAACTTCCATCCCCGTCCCGATCTTTACATCATCCCGCAATTCCATCTGTCCATCTCCACAAACTTCTTGCATCAACGCGATACTCCATATCTTGAGGTTTCTTGCGAATTAGTAATTAATTCAACGTCCTCTTGAGTCACAATCTTGTTTTTCATCTTTCGTCTTGCATTCGTTTGTCTCTATCCTCTATCTCACCTTGGCCATTGAAAACAATCGGATACCCATCATATGCTAGCTTGAATAGTAGCTTACAGTATCCCTCCCAGTCGAATTACTGTCGCCATGCAGGGCCGCTCTCACAAGAGCGAAAGGCCCTCCACGGCTGCCAGTGCGCGCTCAGCTGCTGCTGGCCGCACTGGTATCCGACCACCCTCAAACAGACCATCATCTCTCCGACATCCTCAAAATCACCAGGCCACCATTGCCTCGCGAATTGCCAGAAATGCGGCACCTTCTCCAACCGAGTCATTGTCGTCTATTGCTACGACTGGAACCAAGCGCAAAGAGCGCGACTTTGAAGTGGATACCACTGTAGAGACTAATATTGATGTTGTTGTCCGATGCCGCGGCCGCAACGAACGAGAAGTGAGCGAGAACAGTGCTGTAGTTGTTGCCACCGAAGGCGTCAAAGGAAAATTAGTTGAGCTATCTATGGGTCCTACTGCCCTTAGCAACAAGACCTACAACTTTGACCGTGTCTTTTCTCAAGCCGCTGATCAGAGCATGATTTACGACGATGTCGTGAAACCCATTCTAGAAGAGGTATGTCAAACAATTTGGTATCACGTCGAACAAATCACTGACTACGTGTTAGATGCTTGGGGGATACAACTGTACGATATTCGCCTATGGTCAAACTGGGACTGGCAAAACATACACCATGTCAGGAAACATGACAGAAACCTTGGGTATTCTGTCTGACGATGCCGGAATCATCCCTCGTGTCCTTCACTCTCTCTTCCACAAACTAGATGCGGAAGACACCGATAGCTTCGTCAAGTGCTCTTTCATCGAGTTATACAACGAAGAACTACGAGACCTAATCTCCACTGACGACAGTGCCAAGTTGAAGATTTTCGACGACAACTCACGTAAGGGTCACGCAACGACCGTCGTCCAAGGAATGCAGGAATCTCACATTAAGAATGCATCAGAGGGCATCAAGCTCCTGCAGGATGGCAGTCTGAAGCGACAGGTAGCCGCCACCAAATGTAATGACCTGAGTAGTAGAAGTCACACTGTGTTTACCATCACGGCTTGTGTCAAACAGACCGGAGAAGACGGCGAGGAGTATGTGAGTGCAGGCAAGCTGAACCTGGTGGATCTTGCTGGAAGCGAAAACATTCAACGTTCTGGGGCCGAGAACAAGAGAGCTGCCGAGGCTGGATTAATCAACAAGAGCTTGCTTACTCTAGGCCGAGTCATCAACGCGCTAGTTGACCGAAGCTCACACATCCCCTATCGAGAGTCTAAGTTAACTCGATTACTACAAGACTCCCTCGGTGGTCGCACTAAGACCTGTATCATTGCCACTATCTCGCCGGCCAAGAGTAATCTTGAAGAGACTATCTCGACGCTCGACTATGCCTTCAGGGCGAAGAACATTCGTAACAAGCCTCAAGTTAATCAGCGAATCAACAAGGAGACCCTACTAAGAGAGCTGACGCACGAGATCGAACGACTTAGGAGCGAGTTGATCGTGACACGTCAACGAAACGGCGTCTATCTAACAAACGAGAGCTACGAGGAAATGACTGCTCAGAGCGAATCCCGTAGGATTCAGAACGAGGAACAAGCGGCCAAGATAGAGACCCTCGAGTCCAATCTACGAAACAAGGGGCAAGAACTCCTTTCCGTGACCTCGAACTTCATGGGCTTAAAGAAGGAGCATGATGCTATGAAGATTAAACTCGACGAGACGAAAGACGTTCTCGATCAAACGGAGCTTGTGCTCCAAGCGACCCGCAAGAGCCTTGCCGAAGAGACTCACCTTCGTAAGGCGCACCAGCACACGGAAGAGCAGATGCATCTAGTCGGAGGAGAACTCATTAGTACTATCAACAAAACGGTCAAGGATGTTGGAGGTCTCCATGCCAAAAACAAGAGAAAGTCGGATCTTCAGTCTTTGAATCGTACAACCTGGAGGTCCGCCCAAAATCAAGTATCGGACGTCACTATGCTCGTAGAGAGCCGTATGGAGGCATTCCGTAGTGAGCAACAGCAACAAATGTCAAGCATCTCGGACAGAATGCATTCTTTTGTACAGGGAGAGCTCGAAAAGCTGACATCTACCCAATCATTCCTCGACGAGAACCTCGAGCTTTTTGCAAAATCTAAGAGAGAATTGATGGAACAACAAAATAAATCAAAGGATGAGATGGACGACGTGCTGGAGGAAATAAAAGAAGTCCGAGACCATATCAAAGAAAGGGTGGGCGAGAGTCTTGAAGCTATTGCCACTGCTGCGGAGAGAATAGCAGAGGATGTTCTCAGCGAGCTGGGCGTGTTCCACAACCAGCTACACCACTCCTATTCTTCTCTAAGCAAGGATTTCAAGTCAATCTTTGAGGAATTATTAAAGCACATCACTTCCCAGAAGAAGGAATCCGACGCACTCAGAGAACAACTCCAGCGTGCAGGCGAGACTGCTGTCCTCTCAAACAGCTCAATTTCCGCGCAATTGCAAGAAGTTGTCAACGAAGAACGACGACAAGCGGCCGAAGAACGACAGAAGCTCTTGGCGCAAATAACCAGTTTGATCAACACGCAGGCTCTCGCCCAAGAGTCCCGCTTAGCCAGCAAGGCAGGTTCCATTCAGCAGAGTGTACAAGAAAATAGCGACGCATTAAAAGGTAGCATAACCCAATACTCCGACGGAATGGATAACTGGAACAAGAAGGAATCTCAACTTCTTGAGGAGGTTGCTAGTTCAAAAGACATCTTGAAGGCGAAATTGAAGGACGATTGGACCGTAAGATATATCGCCCGGACCTTCTTTGCGTTAGTACTAACCGAGTGACAGGCCGCGAACAAGCATAGCACTTCGATCCAGGATACCACAAAATCCGTACATGCTGAAACCGTGCGAGTTGTCGATGAACAAATGAAGGACCTTGATGAGCAGATGATATCCTTAGACGACTTCGTCGCACGTGCTCGCTCGCAAAACGCTATTCATCATACCAGTCATTCTGGTTCAGTGACACGTTTGTCCAAGACAGTCGAGGGCTCATATGCCAAGATTGGGGATCATTTCAAGAATACATGCTCAAGGGTCGAAACCCTTGGTTCAGAGATGGACGCCGATATTACAGGTGCCGAGGGTGCTTTAGAGACTCTCCCAGAAACTACTTGCCAGCCTCTATCTACACTCAGAGACGACATCAACGAAACTACCTTGCAAGAGTATCAACCAACTGGAGACACGCCAAAAAAGAAGGCATATGAGTATCCAACGGAACTCCCGCAGACGGAACCGCATGAGGATCTGATCAGAAAACTGAATGGCGAGGTAGTTCCCAGCAAGGCTAAGGTTTTTTCTGACGCAGACTCATCTTTGTCAGAGAATAGGTCACCGTCGAGACGATTCACGTCAGATCACGCCCTGCCGGTCCCCAATCGCGACCAAGCCCCTCTCTCGATGAGCTTGCGCGAGGTTCACCCCAACCTCAACGCGACGGCTTCGCTGACCTTCGACCCCCGTGCTAATGCAACAATCCATGAATTCGGTGCCAGCATCGGACCAGGACCGATGGACTCGGCTACAGCTACGTCAACGGACGGGGACTCAACGATGCCTATTTTCAAGAGAAGTAGGACGACACGATCATCTAAAGTCAGTCGAAGAACTGTGGCCGGTGAGGGCCGGGAGAACATGCCACCTCCCCTGTCGACGGTAATACCTGGAGGTGGTAGGGAAGTCTTCTCACAGAGCATCGCCAGAAGAAAGAGCCCCCGACTAAACTAATATGGGGTTATATCAGTGCTACAAGATGAGCCTTTCGAGGGGCAGGTTTGCGAATGGGTCTTGTTGTAATATTTCGCAGGCGATGGGCATTTGCATGGTCGGAGTTGTCTGAGTTGTCTGGAGTCGGTTACTGGGAATTGGTGTCTGGGTTCAGTTCTTGTCGAATAAGGCGCGCGGCAATTAGACCTACAGCTTGACCTGTTCTACTTAGAGCACATCGTCTTGTCTTAGGCTGTCACCGTAGCCTGTATGCTAGATACCCATACTGTTTAGTACCATGGATTTTGCTTCTTGCAAAGATAATTTTTTACATCCTCATTCATTCCTAGGGTTTCGTTTGATTCTCGTGTTTGCTTCAGGGGCTTTACACCTCAGAACTTGCACGCCTCTGATGTTCGCCTCTTCCCCAAGTATTACAATTGTTAACCCTACCAGTTCTTCCCTCTTGTTGCCTCCTTCTTTCCTCCTGAATACCAGGTTGGGTCGCGCTTGCCCCAAAATACAGTACACCAGCACACTAGTTAGTTGATAGGTATGTAGGTATCATTCATTTGAAGAAGCTGCGAACTGAGAACGCACTAGGTACTCAGATACTACTTGCCCAGCAAGTACATACTACCTAGTAGCTAGTAGGTAGACGTGGCATCTGAGTTAAAGCCAGTATCATAATTCATAGTTAGTAGTTCATGCATAGTTCCTACCCCGGGTAGCCAGACTAGTAGCTATGTGCACCACACGCACTTAGTATGTACCTTCTCTCCAAGTTTAAGGTTCTTTCGTCCCATACTTAGACCGTTAGTCATATATTTAATTTTTTCGCTGTGTATGTTTGGGTCCGTGTCACAACATGACCTGGAACAAAAAGTTGATGGCAACTTGGAACGTTTACGTTTTCAAGCTTGATTGTTTGCCGTTCATCCTTCCGCCTTTGCGCTAGATTTCCTTACCACTCCTTTGAACATCTCACTTGGCCCTTGTGTAAGATGCTGTTAGTATCTTCATCTCATAGTTCCAAGAATACCTAGAATTATTTGGATCACGACACATACTAGCCACGGTGAGACCTGTCTTTCATTGCGTAAACTCTTATTCATACCCGATACCTAGACTCCGGGGCTATTTGCACTTATACCTATATCCGATGCTGATAAGGCAAATACCTAGTACCTAGTACCTAGATACTCAAGGTAATCTTGTTGTGTCGCCCCCTAGGCGTACTTTATTAGCAGTTCCAAATTGTCCAACATCACCCAAGTCCAAGCCCTACGGGAGCAGAACGCCACCAAGTGTCCAGCTATACAGCTATGTATACAAATATTTAATTATGTCGCTTGGTAACTATACATGTGACACGCGTATAGTCGTGCGGTAATACCTACCAAGTAGGTAGTAGCATAACTACGTTGACGTCGATCGCCTGCTCCTTTTTCTCAGGATCACCCTTGTTTTAGTGGAAAATAAACTTTCATGTACATAGAAGTATTGTACGCAAGTATCCGGTCCCAGTCTCTCTTTTGTTCTCCCTTTTGCATGGATATCACCAACATTCTCGTCGCCACCCTCACACTAAATCCCATATTCATCTTTCTCGATACAACTCTCATTACCTTTGCAGTCGACCATTATTTTCCCTTCCTTCCCCATCTTCTCATTTTGTAATTTGGTTTCCGTTCAGTGTACAATTACGATTCGTATAATTCGTTGACCTTGCTTACACTTCCCACCGCTTCTGGCCAACATCTTCCAATACCATTCATATCAACCGCTCTTGTTTTGTCTTCTTCCTCTCTAACTATTCTCACCCACTCTCTTCCATATAGTCAAAAAAGGCGAGAAAAGGTCAGTGCAAATTCTGCCCCTCCTACCATTCCTATCATCCTTTAGTTACACTAATCTGCCCAGCACTCATTTTACGCCTACATATACACATCATCCATTCTTCTTTCTTTATCTCCCATGTGTTTTTCATCCTAGAAACTCCTTGATCCCCATACATCGACCTAGGAATTCATACGGGTAAATTATCATTGATCTGTAATTCCTTTCCACGTCATATCTCTCCACCTGCTCCTCACCCAATTTCCTTTCTTTACTACACATCTACCTCTTCTCAGCGCTTTTGATGCGTTTGGAGACTAACACTGCCTTTTTAGGTCGGATCAAGTAATATTGTCTTTTTTCCCTTCTGGCCTTTCCGGGACGCCTACCTCATCAAGACATTCTTTCGATTGCGACTGAATCCTGAATTCCTGAACCCAGTCCCTATAACCATACGCCTGGCCGTCATCCCGACCCTTCTGTCAATCGCCAGTCGTCAGTCACCTCAGCGGCAGTTACTACTATCTAGCCTGCTAGTCAGCACTACCAGCCAACTTTCAAGACTCACCGAATATTGAAATTTGATACAGCAATCCCATCATAAATCATGGCTCATCCTCACCACATGTTCGCCAACATAAACAACACCACTCCAGCGGTTAACCTGCCAATCCAGCTCGCTGGAACCGTTCCGCCTCCTGTGCCTAGCCAACCTTTGACCAATCCTAGTTCACTCATTCTAGCACACCTCGGCTCTAGCGGTCCGCGGTACTTGCCAACGCAGCCTCATCAGATCCCCAACCCTTACATCAGCACTGCAACTGCCAATGATGTTGTGGTCTGTGTTGTGTGTGGTAATATATGCAGACCCAATGTAAGTCATCTAAAAATTCTCACCATTCCCAATTCTAAGAATATTTTACTGACCCTATCTACTTCATAGGTCCGTACTGCCATCGATGCAAGCCCCCGGATTCATTACCACTGGACAGAGCCTGTCTTGATCAAGGCCAAACCAGGCTTTTTTGAATGGTGCAAAGAGCCCTTTACCTCTGGAGCCTATCGTCGTAATGACATTGGTCACTTCAATATCATCCACGTTGAGCAATTCATTGGCGGATCAGCTGGCTTTTTCAACCGCAGTAGAGGCCAAATGGCGATCAACTCATTGGACGAGGAGATGTATCTCCCAATCCACATGCCATGTCTAGAACTGGCGCTTGCGTTTTGTCGTTACCAATCGAGATTCGATATCAACTTCAGAGACAATACCCACAAGAAGGGTCTAGGTGAGCCGTCAAGTCTTGCCCACCTGTACGAGATTTGGACGAAGCGCGCATGGATGACGGAAGCACCATACCGCGGTCTGCTCAGAGTTCCCATCTTGGACCCTCGTCGTTATCTCGGTGCCTACACTTGCCGAGACCTAATCGGGTTTTCCCGTGCTCGTAACAGTGAAGAATGGCAGCGTGTGATCCAGCTCCAAGAGTCAGACCCCTCTGCTGATCCTTTTGCAACAGCTCGTGCCGTCATGGCTAGAGCGGAAAAGCTTAAGGTCAGCGACTTGGACGATAGTAAGGTTCCTGACGAACTTATCGAACTAAGAGCACGTCTTACTACAATGCCTCCCGAGATTCGTAACCTGGTCGAGGATGCTATGGAACCTTTCGATGATCTCAGCATTATGGAGTTCACGTGCACGCGCGTGTATTGTCCGGAATGGTGGAGAGACAAGCTCATCCAGGGACACTTGATTCCATGGCTACATGATCTCACCATTGACAGCATTCAGGCGGCTTTGCGTGAGAAACATGGCGCAGATCTAAATATCGATCTGGTAGACTGGGAAAAGCTTTGCCGACTATTGGCTCAGCCCAACCCGTTTGATACTGATACCGGCGTTCTTCGATGTCCTCGTCTTCACAACAGACGCCGCATCTGGAAACTTCTCAGCGGTTCTCGTCTTGGACACGTTATGATTAGAAACTCTTAATTACAACGTTCCGGTCGTGGAATGGTGAGTACTACCGACAAACCCCATGAATCAAGACTTTTACTAACGAGACTTCCATAGTAGGGTTCCTTGATAACCTCTTACGAACTATACCACGCATACTTCCACGATACCCCGAAGAAACGCATCGATGTCCCACTCACAATGGCGATTTTTCCAAACCTAACTCACCAACTCTCTGTTTGGGGTAACATAGCCATGGGATAGCATCACAAAAAAGTGTCCTTATACTTTTCGTACGGCGAAAAATGGAAAACATATTTCCCGCATTCTATGGCAATCAAGCAACAACAATCACACTCCGAGTGCCGGTGCATCGTGCTACGACTTATCACGTCTTACGAATCGCATCTCATGACGTTCCGAGTCTGATTTAAAACGCGAATCTCCGAGTTGGAAATCAAGAGATGAGGGCCGCATGGACGTGGCAACGAGAAGTCCATCGACAAACCTTTCCCTTTTTTCGTCTCCGACACCCACAGAGGATTCTGGCGGTATTTACCGGGTAATCATGCCCGTTTGGCTTGATCTGGCTACAGCCTCTGTTGGCTTTTCGTTTTTCTTTTATCCATTTCCCCCATTTCCCTTTTCCTTCGTCACTTCACCGAATTGGTTTTTCCACGTTGATTTACCAAAACGTGCCTGTCTATATGACTGGAATACCCGCATAAAAGATGGGTATTTACAGATATTGCCAATTCTATTTTATAACCTGCAATCTTGTCGGTCAAACTGATGCCGATATGGCTCTAGTGAAATGTGATTCTCGCTGAGTGTATAGGGTTCCGTAGCGTCTTGGTCAGTTTATAACAGAGATATATTCATTCATGAGTAGGTCCTGCCAGACTTTCATAGCTTGGGCATAGTAAATCTTAAAGAGCATTATGCCTTACGTTAACCTTAACTGTTACGAACCCGTCTACTACTTCTGCCTAACTGACTTCGTAGAGCGGATACGTACCCTGGGGTACTTGGTTTTAAGGTAACAATACTGT
>MU386114.1:0-11055 GCA_022497145.1 Rostrohypoxylon terebratum
AGTTAGGCCATGAAACAAAAGTTTCCCAATGACCAGTTGGTCATTGTTCCCTAATTCCATATTATATGTGTTACCCCGCACTTGGTACGTAACAGGACCGAGAAAATAACGAAGCTCCTTAAGTGGTCAAATGTCGTCGAGAACATTACTACTAGCCTTTGCGAACGAGATTTGCGGTTTCGATTCCTTAATGAGGCCATCAATAAATTCGTTGTTGAAAACTGCGGCATTTTAAACACGTTCCTCCGTTCGGTTGAACCAACTCAAAATGTGCGCTCAAAGCGGCTCAACCCTAGCCAAGAATATATCTCCCCCGAACAAATAAAGGACGCCTACATTGACTCAGCTGGTATTCTATGCGAAATCGTAGATTCAACAATATATGAAATCCTTAATGTGTTCGACATTCAAATCACTCAGGAACAGGTTCCACGGCCACATGATGGAGAACAACATATGGATCTCTTGCGTTTCCTACATGAGAAATCAAAACACTATAGACCAAAATCAGCAAACCCGATATCTCCCAAACCCCCGAATATGACAGGATCATCAAAACAAGATGTCTATCAATACCAAAGCCGTCTCATTTCGACAACGGAACAATACTCTACCACACTGATTCGAGTCCTTCATATATTTCCTGGGACCGGCGATAGCCCTATCAGGTGTTCCCTAGAGGTGCGTGATCTAAATGCCGAGGGCATTCACGAGGCGCTATCCTACGTATGGGGCACAGGCAAAGCCGTCGAATGCATCTTCATTGACGATGCTCCATTTCATGTGACTCTAAATCTCTATAATATCCTGACTTATTTGCGGCCCTGCCATTCGACACGAACTATTTGGATCGACGCAATATGTATAAATCAGTCGGACCCTGAGGAGAAAGCAGAGCAGGTGCGGCTTATGAAGGATATATATTCCAAAGCAAAGACGTACATCTGGCTATCTGGCCGAACGTTGTACGAACAGCCAGACATGAATCCACAGCCTATAGCTAGTTACCCGAGCGATATTTGTGCTCACCTTCCACTCAACTTTATGGGAAACACAATAGACCAATACGACCTCAGAGGAATGCTCGACGAACTTTGCAAACTGACTCTCGGGGACGACCTGGACGATAAAAGTTGGGCACTTGTCACTATGCTTGTGCATTGCGTGAACGTGGTACTGTCTCATGATTGGTGGAAAAGGATCTGGACGGTACAAGAGGCTGCTCTCCCACGAGAGCATCCGCAGATTTTACTCCAAGCTCACGGCTTCTCTTTCGGATCTAATAGAAGCAGTAGATCTTATCGGAGGCAATGATTATTTGTCTAAATTATCTATAAAATTATTTATGGAACCATTGGATGACCTACCCCCTTGTGAGTGTTCACCCTTTACCCCATTTCGTACTCCCCAAATTCCTTTGTCGTGACTCATGAACAAATCGCTAACAGTTTGTTTCCAAACGCCAGCAGCCAGGTTTCTTGCACTATCCTGGCGATATCAGTTTGCCTTTTTCCGAAGGATGCACCGACCAACACTTCTTCAATCGCTTCGCTCTGCAAAAGAGGATAGAGAAGACATCCCTGACGCCCCAGATCGCTCACTGCAGTATCTACTTTGCAAAACAGACACATACCGCGCAACTGATCCACGAGACAAAATCTTTGCATTGCAATCCCTGTTGTGCAGTCCCTTAGGTGCACTGATTTGTGTTGACTACAATGACTCCTACGAAGCCGTGTTTAGACGTGCGTCAGCTCGCTGTCTGAACTCAGTTTTGGGAAAGAGGGAGAGATATATGACAAAAAAGTTCAAGCTATTGATCGAGACTCAACCTCGCGATGCGAAAGCTCCGCTTACCCCTTCCTGGGTTCAAGATTTTGCATATTCTAGTTCGAATTCTGGCAGAGATGATTACAGAGACACACAGGAACTTGATGAAGGTTTGTTTAGTGAATTTATCCGTCGACCTCTGTATGAAATTTCAAGGAGAAAGTCAGGGATATGCTTCGCCACACCCAAGGTTCTGTTCTGCTCAGGGGTGCATTTAGATGTCATTCACAAAACCCATTACATAGCCGAACCGAGTGGCTCTGATCCAGTAGAAAGGCTGAATGAGCTTTGGATGAGGATGAACATCCACTTGGATCAAAGCTCAGAGGGTCTGATATGGCAACGAGAAGTACAAGAAGTGAAGCACGAACCAACTTCCTCAATCGCATCACTCTTTCGTGAAGCATTAGAAGTGATGCGGAATCCGCCGCGCGATCAAACTATCCTACAAAGTATCAAACAGATTGAAGCTGTCTTCGGATACTTTTACTTGGGCGTGAGAGAATCCCCCAAACCTACAAACGAACGGACGTTTGGTTTTGCCGATACGGTGTCCAAACAAATCGCCGGCGAGACTTACTTTACTACAGAAAAAGGATTCAAGGGGTTTGTAACGTGTCCTGTGCAATCGGGCGATATACTTGGTTTATTGCACATGTGTCCGGTTTACTATGTATTCAGGGAAGTAGAATACGAGGCCGATGAGTCACCAAGTGTACAAAAATATCGGATTGTTGCCAGAGCGACCGTATGCGGGAGTGAGCGCAAGTTGAAGAAACGATTCAAGAGTCTTGATAGCCAAGTATTCCAGATTGTTTAGGCAGACGCCGTATACATACAATACTCCCTCTTTCTCAAGCTATGTACCTTTAGGGGCTTCAATGTGCTAGAGCCACAGGCACTCTGTTAGTGAAGAATCTCCATTAACCTCGGAGCGGCAACGGCTAATCGTTCAATGATGATATGACTTACATCACCCAATGGGACACCCAAGTATGATTACAAGGCCTAGTTTGACCGTTGCTGAACTGTTACCAAAGTTGTTGCTGGATGAAATGGTGCGCTGACTGGTGTTGAATCCATATTTAAGGGGGATTAGCTGTGAAAATACAGTATCAATACAGTAGAAATCATTTAGTACACTGTTTTTGGACAAGGTTTCCGGTTTTGACGGCTTGGTCCAGCGTTAGATGGTGACATCGTGCAAATTCGAATCCTACCGTTTCTTCTAAATCGCATTTTTTCTCTTCATTCTTGTCGATGATTCAAGCTTGGATATATGATTGAATTCATGGTTGGTACGATGGAGTGGGTCTCAATAGCCCCATGGGCCGCGCTGGCAGCCCTCTTTCTCTACTTATTTCGAGTGAACCAGCTTCTGAGCGGAACGCCGGATGAGATCCGGAAGCTGTCGGGATCGCGATGGACGCCGACTCAACTCAAGACAACTTACCAGAGGTTACGGGATAACCCAATTGACTACGCTGACAAGCTTCCTCCGAAGCTAGAGCGCCGGTATGTTGTCACGGGCGGCTCGGGTAAGTAAACGCATGCGAACCTTACTTCTCGTTCGTGTTTTTAAATATAGAATTTAAGTTAAACTCCCGGATCAGGTCTTGTCGGCGGCTTTATTGTGCTGCAGCTCTTGGCGAGGGGCAACCCTCCAGAGAGTATCCGGATCATCGACATACGGAAGACGGAGCGAAATGACATGAGTGTGGCTACCGAGGTTGAGTTCGTGAAGACGGATATCACATCGGCTAATTCGGTCGAAGCTGCTTTCGCGCTTCCGTGGCATCCGAGCGTGGCCCATCTCCCTCTCACAGTATTCCACACTGCAGCCGTCATATTGGCCTCGGAACGATCCAAGTTCCAGTATGCTTTCCCAGAAGCTGTCAACGTGATAGGCACGAAGAATGTGTTAGAAGCAGCTCGCAAAGCCGGCGCAGATATCTTTAGCTCCACCTCATCCGGCTCCATTTCCATCAAGCCCGTTGACCCATTTGTAGCACCGTGGGAACGATCACCGCGACATTTCTGGCAGGTTTTAGATGTAAAAGACTTCTCTATGCCTTTGAGAGAACGCGAGCAGTACTTCGCCAATTATCCAGCTTCGAAGGCAATCGCGGAGAGATATGTGTGTAGTCAGAATAGCGAAGACTTCCGCACCGGATGTATACGGCCTGCAAATGGCGTCTACGGGAACCCGACGGATAATACCGTCGGTGAACCTTTAGCTAGGACGGTCTTACCAACGTGAGTTCTCCCTTACTTAGCTTTCCCCAGTTTACCTGAACGAATCTGCTTATACGTGACAATAGTTGGGTGTCCCATATTGTGCAGAGCTTCGTGCACGGCGCGAATGTTGCCATCGCTCATCTACAACATGAGGCTGTGCTCGTTCGGCCTTGGTCGGAAAGCATGAAACAGGCGGGTCGACCGTTCGTAGTGACAGATCCCAATCCACCAATCGCGTACAGCGATCTGTATACCGCGATTGGGACACTCTCCGTACATCCATTTCGCACAATAAATGTCCCGCCCGTTTTGATGCTCTTGCTCGCTCATATAGTTGAGATCTACGCCGATCTGCCTTTCAAGTATCCCCTTCTCGGCAAGGTATTACCCAAGCTTCAGAGCGATATAAGACATCTAAAGCCAGGCATTATGTCAATATGCACACACTTAGTCGCATCAAATGACGAAGCCGGGAAACCAGTCGCTCAAGGCGGTTTGGGGTACTCCGGCGTGCTTACGACGCTCGAAGGGATGACGTTGGAGATTTTGGAGTGGAATAGGGAACACGTGAACGATGTCAAGACGAGAAAAGCATACACGACATCGATCACGCTAGCGGAACAGATCCAAAAGCTCTGGGTTGTGGGAGGTAGCTCGGGTTAGAGTTGGAGACGGTGTGCTCCCTCGTGCTGTACGTATGTAAATTAAGCAGCTCAAGCGATGGTTCATGCAAACCACGCATGACCCTCCGTTTGGATATAGAAACCCAAAAATCCAGAAGCTTGTTTTTGTCCTAAGCATCCTAAACACTCAGTTTCACCGAACTAAGGTGGAAAATTGAGGACTGCCAGGTGAGGACAGAGGAGGGGTGATGATGACCGACTATACTCCATCTGTGCGGTGGCTTTGCGCGTTTTGCTTTTTTGGTATGAGTCGTCGCATGTTTCGATGTCCGGGAGTGACACTACAGCATTGAGAAGAGTGACAAAAGCGATACCCTATTCGATGACGATGATTTCGTTGATTTATGCGCATATTCATTTGAGAGTGCGCTTGACAAAATGGTGTAAGCGGCAAGATATCCAAGCTACTAGGTATCACCAGCTATTATTGTCCTATCAGTCAAACCAGCCACCTTCCAAAGGCTGGGCTGGTAATGTAATAATAACGTTCTGACCTAAACTTTAGAATAGGTGACATGAGGGTTTGAGTTAATCTTTGAGTGGCAGTTGCTTGAATTAATACGCATCGGACCGGACCTTCGGTACTGTAGGTAGGCACACATACTGCTGTATACATATGCGCAGTTCTTCTTTCTACTATTTGACGCATTCCAAGCAGAGGCTCCGCTCCTTTCCTTTTCCTCGTTCGTCCTCTTCAAGGTTATCTTCGTGTACCCAAGATTACCTTACTGCCTTAGTAGTATGTGCCACAATGCCACATACCCGTGACATATATTCCACTTTCCACTCCAGATGTCCCCGATGTGCCCGGGCAATTGCCCCCCAATTGCCCCCCAAATCTCCCAATTCTCCCATTTGAACAACGGATCGTCCATGGATTACGTGGTTGCCTCATATTACGAACATATTAATACGTCTAACTTCGTATGCAAAGCATCGTTCTGTCCAACGGTAGCCCATCACCAATGATGTCTCTACACTACGTCGTAAGTCATGGAGAACCCCAGATTCCGGCTTCGATAGACGTGTTCGCAAGTTGTCCCCTCAACAAAATGGCGTTACATTTCCCATCTATTCCCATTTAATGGGCTGGATTTGCTGATTTCCTGAAACGTGGTTCGCCCCTGCATTGGTTATGCAGCCGCCTTATCCAGGACGGGAAAAGTTTCATGCAGGTCGATGGGTCTTATCAAGTTACTGTGGTTAATCAGGTAAGATGTGGGGCTCTGGTGGGGTCAAATAAAGGGCAAGTTGCAACTGAGAGGGTAGCACGTGCTGCTAACGATCTTAGCCCAGAACCAGCGCCAGGAACACTCTAGCCTACCGAACAAGGTTCCTGGAATTGGGCCCCCGCTGCCCCCGTATCCCGCCCGCTCGCGTATTTTTTAGTGGCCGGTGTAGTGGTTGAACCGTTGAACGGGCTTCTAAAGGTTAGACAGCCTGCGCGCTTAGGGGAGGCCAAGGCTTAAGGTTTACCAGATTGGCTTAGCTAATTCCAGCTGAATACCCGTTCGAGACCCATTCGCCTACTGTGTGCTCCTGCCAATGCTCTTTGTCCCTTTCCAGTTCTCTTTCTCTTATTAAATGTATTAATACTAATATGTCGACTTCTTCCCCTGTCCAACGCTTTTTTTCTATCCACTCACTTTCTCTTTTTTTTTTCTGCTTCCCAACCACCAACTGCTATTCCTTGCTAGCCGTAATTCCTTCGGCATACATAATCGGAGAACACAGGACTGTTCCCGTTCCCTCGTTTACGCAGTATTACAAGTGGTCAAACACCCCAATCGCTACCGTCTACTCTCATCAGCACCACGCGCAACACGTTCATCTATACCTTTGAAAGGCAACAATAGGCGTTGGAGGACAGACATACACACAAAGACATCCGAGAAACACGATTGACTCGTTCCAATTTGTCCCGGCCATATTGAACCACTTTGAGTGAAAGATAGCTTGGGACATAATAATCGGAGACCTTCTAAGTCGTCACAATGCCAAGTCTATTCCAAAAGATCCAGGCCAAGATTGAGCTGTTCAGACTCGAGCAGCGGTACACACGCAACCGACACCGTCGCTCCGGATTCATTAGCAATGCTGTCTATGTCGACGGCGAGTACATCTACCAGACTCCCAACAACACTGGCTCTTCGACCAACAGCGCTTCCACATCTGCCTCATCACCCATGGAAGAGCCCAGCAGACGCCATAGTGCGATCATTGAGGAGCCTACCAGGCATTACACAGAGCCAACACCACAACAGAAGAAGCGATTGAATCGATTCTCGTCGATGCCTGGATTTGGCTCGACGACGAAGAGCAACAGCTCCCAGGATTGGAGGACGAACACTCCCGACATAGACGAAATGCGCTGAGTACACCAATATTACGGCAATGGCCCATAACGGAAGAATTACACGAAACAAATAAACAATACTAGGCTGGTGTACATGGCTTGATTTGGGACTTTCTGGATATACCAACTTTGAGAGACATCGACTCTCTCCATTCGCCTTCACGGGCTTTTACGACAATCGTTCGGGTGGTTCTTGTGTTGTATTAACATCTTTAAACACGATGGTGCATGATCCCAATCGTGCGGATACCTTTTAGGATGTGGCGCACCGGCATGATCTTTTTTCGACTGTATATATTATTTCTCTCATGACACAAGGTGACAACTATCCGAACGTTTATTCTGCAAAGCATTTTATGTATTACTCCTTGGACTTTAGGTCTCGTGGCCCGACTTGCTCGTGTATAGGTATTCTTATGTTCTTACGTTCTTGATATGTATTGTATAAGACCACAGGAAACTCCTTATGTCGACTAGGTATTTTCATACGAGACTTCGACTCAATGTTACTTTCTGAAGAAGAAAAATTGGACTTCCAGACGTCGAATTGCTCTTGCGGCGTAGCACACAGATCGACGGGTCGATTAGTTGTTGCAACGGGTGCGACTCTGACCAAGAGCGTACGGTGGGCAACCGCCGAGGGAGGGCTGAGATGAGTCCCGATTGGAGTTCGGGACGAATCCTACCAAGTCTCGCCCACTTGTGGAGCTTTCACGGTACTATACCCTTTTTATAACACCACTCATTGTAGATCTGACGATGGGTGGATTAATTAATTCTAAGATTATTGACGGGTTGCAACGCTGTGAATATAATAGATTGCATCTAGAACGATTCTCACAATTTAAAATGTGATATACCTAGCCCAGCCTAGCAGAATCAGCCTACTGCGTATATGACAACCCTTGGAGCTCGGTGATAACTACCTAGAGTCCTAGATTGTTCACGTGTAATAGCTGTCATTTGGTAACTTGATGTTTCTCCTGACATAGCTCTTTCTCTGTTTCCGTATCTTTTTTCTACTCGTCCCCTCGACCGTTAGCACCATATCCTGTAGCTTGTCGTCTCTCTCCGATCTGTTTGAGGTGGTGATAACCTTGAGGATTGTTTGCGATCTGCGATCCAGTAATATGCGGGACAGTTTGTGCAGACATCGGCGGCATTGCCGTTCTGTGCTTGGTGACATGGCATCTCCATTAGCTATGATATAAACCAGCTTAAAGTGTTGTAATAGCCTAGCGAGCAAGTCCAAGTAATCTTCCTCAATGTAGGCATCCAAGAACTGGCTTAGTTCGAACGTCATTTTGTTCTCCCTGCGGGATGAATAGCCCAGACAAAAGGCTTGGTACACCAAACTCTTCAGAGCTTCAATCAGCGAATACGTTTTATTTTTTTCTGCCAAAACCCATATGACTGCAGTTCGCTTCCGCATCAACTGGTCTACGACTTCAGTACAGAAGGTCATGATTTGTCGCCTTGCTGTTAAGGGGGACTTGATAAGTATCGTGGATGACGTTTGTGACGTGTTCCATTCATGAAGCTTCGGCGATGTCCAGAATTGGCCGTATTCGAATTGAAAGTCCCTTCTGCTTTGCCACCTGTTGTATAAATGTACAGCTGCCCATAGGACTGGCTTGTGTCTAATGCTGCAACGGGACGAGACCGATTCTAAGGCCTGTTGCAACAGTATGTCCGAGATGTCAATACGAGATTGTAATCGGGTGCATGCCTGGATAGCTCTCTCAACCTCAAACATCTCTCTCATCTTGTCGAGCTTTCTATTCACCTCGATAATTTCTTCATGCGTTTTCTGATGACCGTCTTTATTCATCGATATATTATAATCCATCTGAACACTCGCAGTATTCAACATCTTATGCGTAGTGCCCGCTGTTTCAAGTACATCTCGTATCCTTGCCTGGCTGCAGACTTCCATATGCTTCATAATAATACCTGTGTCTTTTTGGATATTTTTAACAAGATCGTCATAGCGAAGAGCTGAGGGATTGAAGATGCAATTGACGGCATGGGCAAGCTTGCTTTCTTCGTAGTGTTTCTGGGCTCGTATGAGAAACTCGACAATATGGGCGTAAAGCTTAGAGACTGATCGCTCAAATATTTGATTCGGGTAAAGCTCCGTCCCAAGTTCAATCACCGGAAGAGTTTCCAAAATTTCGTGCAAGGCTGTAGCAATTACCACACCCGTCCGTTCATGTTCCACGATACCCTGTAGGATACGTCAAAAAAGACAAATCAATGAAGTGCAAGATAGGTCCTCTCATGCTTTGAAGAGACTTACACCGAAAATGAGCCTCATCGCCCCCCAGACAAGAGAGACGTACTCAGGATGCTGTTGAACCAGCACATCCATGACCTTTCCATAATGAACGACTCGCAGTGATAAACGAGTGAGTATTTCTCGAAATTTTGAATTCTCACGGCTTGATTCGTATTTGTCTTTGGCATCGGTTATTGTCTTGATAACATCGTCTAAGGTGGAGCTTGCTAGTAGCTTATCGGCAATCTCTTCTTTCTTAGGATCTTTTGTCGATGTTTTGAAGGTTCGCAAACCTTTCTTGAAGGCTTCGTTCGAGATATCTAAGGGGCTTTTCATCCATTCCAATTAGTACTAGCGTTCAATCACATTTCCATTCTAGCTTCACGCACTCAGTATCGCTTATGTCCCTATAGGAAGACACCAGGGTTCCGTTTCGCATAGCAGACATTGCCAGAACATTTGTTGAGAGGCGCTTAAAGGGTCTTTCAGCCGTGCTTCGACCTGACAATATTGATGGTACATATGTAGCAGATGTAGTCACGGACCACCCTCATCCGGCCCACTTAATAATCAAGGGTCACTCTCAACACTACAACAACAACAAGTATTCCCGCATTGGATAGATACTCCGCCCCGAACAGTGTCACAATAAGCAATCTTGATTGGAGGATGGGTAAAATTTTCAATGCGTCATCTTGTCGAAAGGTGATGAGAGATTTCCATAAGCCCAAAGACTTTTTTGCAAGCTTCATACACTAGATCAAGCCTTGATACTGAGAACATACATCCTACTTTACCTGATTGCTGGTGCTCTATCAAGACTATTATTTTGGGTTTTCACCTCACCTGTATATGCGATGTCTAAGTGATGCAAATTTGGGTTCTAGAAGCAGGGTTTCGTACTACGCTCGCCGCATTGAACTTATGTCGGTGAGAATACCATTTTGAGCCACTTGGTCGACAGCATAAACCAGAGCAAAGAAAAAAGAGGAACAGCTCATTTGTTGGGCGGCCAGAGAGAATACACCTTCTTATCACAGATCAAGGTTAGAGGAGAGTAAGAATAAGAACACGGTGATAGTCGGAATATATGGATACGTCTGATGAATTCCGAAACTCATTTTAATGGAAGAATTAAACAAAACTGAATCCTATCTTAGTAACAATCCGAAGCAACCTCCGTGAGTTATCTTCCTACCTACCTACCTACCTTACTCACATGTAGAAGCATTTCAACACTACTAACCATAACATGGCAGTGATCCTACTGTCTCTGAAGACCTCAGTCACAGCGAAACCGTCGAAGTTAACAAGTTCCTCGCCCTGCAAGACCGGACCGATAATACCAAAGATCCAAACCGGACTGACAATACCAAAGAGTCAGACCGGACTGATGATACCAAAGAGTCAGACCGGACTGATGATACCAAAGAGTCAGACCGGACTGATAATGCTGCCTTCTTTGGCGACAAAAGATTTCAGCCGCAATTAAAACTACTAGAACAGCAAAACAAGAAAAGATACATCATGGCGAAACAGGAACAGGAACAATACAATCTGGCGACTGACAAAGCATCTGTTGAAGCTACTGCCTGAAGCCAGTGTATTAGATACAACAAGATCAGGCGTTGAGAAGTAGCTGTAACACAGCGAGAGCTTGAGTGCTTTAG
>MU386115.1:0-10804 GCA_022497145.1 Rostrohypoxylon terebratum
TTGTTCGGTTGGCCATGCGCAATTGGCTGCAGACAAACGGAGAGTGGCAAGAATGGGCGACCAAGGTCTTTCAACGGCTTACTAATGAATATCCACTTCCTAAGCACGAGAACCGAGCTATCTGGATGAGATACCTACCACACGGTCAGGCGTTATTAGAACTTGAAGAAGACCTTACCAATAAAGAGGCTAAAGTTGATCTTCGGTTAAAGGTTGCTCATAGCTATACTATTCTTGGGAAGTATAACGAAGCAGAACAGCTGTGCCGGCAAACACTGGAGCTAAGGGAGCGGGTGCTAGGAAAAGAGAATCCCGACACACTTTCCAGCATGAACAACCTCGCAAATGTTCTTGATAAGCAAGGAAATACGAAGAGGCAGAGCAGATGCATCGGCAGATACTGGAGCTGAAGAAGCTAGTGCTGGGCAAGGATCACCCCTCCACATTGAGAAGCAAAGCGAATCTAAATGCTTGCTTAGAAGCTAGGATGGATAGGGGGCTATTATAGGTTTCACTTAGGGACTGTTCGGATTTGTATAAGGGAACTTATCAATAAATATGAGATGTATTAGCAAGGTATTAAATTCATAGATCTAAATATGGAATGTTTGCGCTTAGCCGTCCTGCCCCTGAAACTCAATAGCGTGCCTTTCTTTTCTTCGCTCTTTTCGTATGCGGCTTATGCTCTTTGACGAGATCGGGGCTCACCTGCCCTCTCTGGAATCCACTTGTTCTCGTCCTTTAAGCAATTGTGCCACCTTATATCGCGATAGGGTGCTTGATTCGTGGATGGGTTTCCGTTATATATATTGCTATGGGCTTGCAGGGAAATTAATAAGGTCCTTGAGGGATGATTGATGGCGGTGAAGAGGCGGTGTACCTTAGCTTGAGCTAGAAACCGGAAGAGCAAAGATGGAATGACGGTGGTAACGACAATATCATAAATAGAAGAAAAGACTTGATTAAAAGTAAACAGTGCTTCTATAGTGGACATTGAAGCGATTCTGACGTAGGGGTCAAGTATTTTTAGGATAGGGGCGAATGTTGTTAACATAAGATTTAGCGGCGCAATATGTGGTGGAACCCGGAAGACGGGCAGGGAGAGAAGTAAACTGGGGTAAATATGAGACCTTATTAACTAGCGTTCGCCTAATATGCTTTAGCGTATTTACATAGCCTGTCAACAAAAAGAAAGTGGTTATTTTATTCTATGAAAGTTGCTTCTTAAAGAAGCGTAGAAACTTTGATAATGAGCTATTCGCCGTTAGGTCGTCATCGCAGTAATCGCTCTTTATATGTTGTAGAACACCGCTTATGAATGAGAATGGGGTATCGCAGGTAGGGCATTTGAAATTGAAGTCGGGCTTATCACAACAGATGTATTTGCCCGATTCAGAGCATTTGAATGCCATTCGAGTCATGTAGTCCTCATCTGTTCCCGACTCGCAGTTCCCTGTCTCAAGGTGCAACATCATCGCAGAGTCCCAGACAAACATTTCGACACATCCGAAGTACTTAACATTCTTTGGGGTGTGTGTCTTCAGATGCTAGGAGGAAGGAAATATTGGCCGTAGCCTTTGATTGTACGTCAAGTTGAAGCGGACGCACGTTCTTTAAATCCGAGGGCGAATTGCAGTAAGTTCCGCAGGTCTTGCACATGTCGTGTTGCTGGAGTTGGTAAGGAGCATCAAATACGCGGTCACATATGGTGCAGCAATTATACGCCGTCTCGGCATGCTCCTTCAACTCAGCCTCGCTGTTGAGATCCGGCCTATAGTCGCACTTGGTGCAAACATAGTGGCTGGGCGAATCCTCAAGATGTTGCTGCTTGGCACGCGAGGATTCGAAAGATCGCTTACACGCTACGCCTCCTCCCCCCCCCTCCCCCCCCCGCCCATCTTCGTCACCATGCTAAAGTCTTGCATATATCACGGCAAATGCATCCCAACATGCAGTCGGGTCTTCCCGAAATCCTCGCGCCATACTCCTCCGTTAACGCGTTAAATGAGTCATACTTCAGCAGTGCCCCCCTTATTACTGAAGATAAATTGCCGTAAGATGCCAATCGGGCCATGTGCAGGTCGCCAATGCCACTTTAGAACAGGCGTCTCCCGACTTTCGATGTACAGCAAACTTGCCGTACCGATAGAAGGAACTCGCGAAATGGACACGCGTTGTTCGACCCTAGCCTAGCGGGTGTGCTTCAAAGAATAGATATGGAATTATCTGTCACATCGCGATAATCGGACAGACAATGGCCACTCCAGAGCTAAACCTTTTAAGCCGCACTCCCACATACAAATCGATCTAACTCCTACGATCCAAGCTTCATCATAGGAACTAGTAACTGAGAAAAATGGATGACGATTCCAGGGACCATCTACTTCGAATTTCCGTCCGCCATCAGCAGCCCATCATCAACCTTCTCCTCGACATTCAACAGAAAAAGGAACAGCGAACTGAAGCTTCTTCCAAGTTCCTTGATGAGCTTGAATGTTTCTACATTGGCATTGGTAAGTCTGGGAAAACCAAGCTCTTCCGGGAGTGGATTCGAGTTTCCAGAGAACCAAACTATCTCGCGCTGTCATATACCTGGAGCCCGTCAAAGGATGAGGAGAGCACAAAAGGTGGTTACTTGGTACAAAACAGGAATCGAAGCAGATTCTACTCATCTGGAGTGCGGGACTGTGTTTTGGGCCGTATCACAAAATACATGAAGCACAAGGATGTACAGTTACTCTGGGTTAACCGACACAACATCCCGCAACAGAATTGTAAGGATCCTCAGTGTGAATGCGGACCGTGCAAGAAGAAAGCTGCGGCCCTCCGATCTATGGATTGGGTTTATAAGAAAAGCAACCATCCCGTGGCACTACTAGGCCGGCCAATCACCACAAAGTGCGACCTGGATCTCCTTTAGCAGATTCTCACAAGAAAGTTCGCCAGTGACCCGCAGTCTATGTGGTTCACGGGCTGTGGGGAATGGAAGAGAAATGCATTAAAATTTCTATATAATAACACGAGCGACCTCTAGTGGCAGCGGGCTTAGACATACCAAGAAAACTATAAAGGAGGGAAGAAAATGATCTTACTGATTCCGCACCCGCAACCCTTGGAAGACCATAAGCTGAGATGCAAGCTCTTCGGAGATGTTCCAGGCGAGCTTTGTATCCAGTCAATATGGTTTTTCGAAAAGGCGACCAGCCTCTGCCAAGGATTGAAGGACAGCAAAGATATGACGCCCGTGGCAGAGGAAATGATAGACTTGGATCTTGAGCAGGGCCGGAAGGTATAAGGAATTGCTAGACAAGTCGGAGCCAATGGACCCAGCCATCATCGCCGATACCGAGAGGAGAGGCGTCAAAGAACCGTGGGATCGTCTTTCTATCGTTGCCAACTGTTGCGACTATCCAGTCCGCCTAGCCGAGCAGCAATTACGGCATAACGGCTGCAGCCTTAGTTTGTCGATGCTGGCCATGTGTCTTCTAAACGGATTAATACTTCATAACGGGGCCTCGAGCGACAAAGCGGCATTCGAGATGACTATTCCTAAATTCCTAGAGGCGCGATGCTTCAACAAGTTCCTTTCTCCGCCGGGTCAACCTAGCCTAACATTTAATAAAGGCTGCCGGTTCATTAATGTCGAACTTAGCAAGGCTGGCATCGGAACTCAAGGGCATCTATGGAGTCTGGGCCCGGTTATCGACACAGGCACAATTGATAATGAGCCGCCCTGGGTAGAGAATCCAAGGGACGATTTGACATTGCTGGCGCAGCAGCGTCTCACTCAGCTTTCTTGCAGGCTAAGATCGCTCTCCCACAAGAGGCTCGCCGAATGGATCGAAGCCTACCTGCGTAGGGATACCGTTGGGGACGATCCTTACCAATTTGTAGGAGACTATATGCTTATGATGGCAGATACGGTAGCGAGCGCGATCAAGGAGAAAAAGCCACTGAGACTTGGAAGACTGCGGGATGCTAAAGGAGCTAGGGGAGAAAATGTTCCATACACAGCGATCTTCGTCTGGCAGGACGCTGATAGGAAGAACTCCAGCGAGAAGCCGGCCTTGGCATTCACCTCTAGGAGACCGGCACGGATGGATATTATATCAATGATACAGATCGTTACGTTTCCCTTCATGTACGGTCTGACGAGGATCAAGCGAATGGCAGCGTCACATATTTGTACACTAAGCGTTGGCTTCCTGGCCTATGTTTCTTCAAGGGATACCCACGGAAAGAGGTGATTTTTCCGTGGCCGCAGGCTTTAATGGATATTAAACCTGATTTGTAAGAGCGGGGGAGGGGTTGGCTGACTTTGGTTACGAGGTGTCACAGAGCACGATATATTCATCAGGATTAATTGGTTAGAATTATGCTTAGAGCTGTAGTATCGCAAACAACGAAATAATTCTTCTAAGACAATACACACCTATCTAGGGTATCACGTGACTAACAATCCTTCTCTGTATATCCTCAGATAACCCTTATCTGCTATCTTATCTTATCATCGATATCTCCTAGGAGGTGGCTGGAAAGTGGCAAATGTGTCTTGGCGTGGTTATCTGACACGAGGGGTAGGTCTTTCTCATGTATAGAAAACAGAAGAAAAAAGAAAAAAAAAACAATGTGACGCAAGGACCAATAAGTAGCCCCTGATCGAGACGCGTCAACGCGTTTCTGCTTATCACCTCACCTCAAAACCATTTAATGTAATCCAGACCTACACAGGTTTCGCGTAATGAATAAATAGGCCATATCGCTCATACACCTATCGAAACTAGAAAGATGCCCCAAGCTAAGAGCCAAAAATATTATGCCATCTGCACCGGCCGGACGCCTGGCATATACCGCAGCGCAACCGAATGCCGGGCGCAAACCTCTGGTTACCCTGGGGCTAAGTGCAAGGCATTCTCTACGCAGGATTACGCATCCGCCTGGCTGACAAGCACGAGCCTCGAAACCACATCGCCGACCACTACCGCTGCCACCGTCAAGAAGAACCAGGCCAAAGCGACGCGTTACTATGCCGTTGCCGTCGGCTGGACGCCGGGTATCTATATGGACTCCGCCCTCGCGCTAGCGTCGCATTTGGGATATAAAGGCGCCAAATGCAAGCGGTTTAACACGTGCGCCGAGGCAGAGGTGTACATGCGTATGCACAACAGTAGCAACGTTAACGCGTCTTCCTATGAGGATAGAATGGAGGAAAAGGAGGCAGAAGATGGTGGCTTGGTGCGCAATCGGGATAGCAACTCTATTGACATCCCGACCATGCCTACACGATCGTTCATGCTTAGCGTCTATCAAGCGACACAGTCCGAACAACGCGAACCCAATATCCAGGCCTCCTCTGGTTACGGCATCAAACGTGAGGATTCGCCAATTTCGTTTGTGGTCGCAGCGAACGGCGATCTGCCTGCTCCATGGGCACAGCCCCCGTCGCCCGTACAGCCTCCCCCCTCTTCCTTCTTCACCCAATTCCAAGACTTCACCCCCAACAACAGCATACCCTTCGACGACGAATTTAACCGGTGCATGTCATCGCAAGGCATAGCGCCACGGACGGCCGAGTACAGACGGCAGCGCACAAGGGCGATTCGTCACGAAATCAAGTTCCATTACTCCTCACAGCAGCCAGCCAACGACGTCTCACTGTCCCAGATCGACAGGGAACAAGCCCAGCGCCTGCAGGTATACCAGAACATGTGCCGCGCAGTGCGGCTCCCGGTACACTCCACCGAGAACGCCTGTGTTGTTGCCTTAAAAGAGGTGCTCGTCAACATTGTCGATTACGTTGACGCAATACGGATGGAGCGGCCCGTCGAGGTATGGACCGACTTCGCGGCGTTCCGAAAGTACACGCTCAGCGATGACAAGCGATTCGACTCCCATGAAGCTAGGGCTGACGGTGGGTTCCTAGCCGTGCTTCTACGGAGGTTGAGATGCCCACGCGATGGGAGACGAAAGCGGAAGCGGGAAAGTGAGATGGGAACAGACCGGGTAAAGCGGGAACGAATGGAGTAAAGCTTTCTTGCGAAGCGCATATGTATATATAGCGATGTTGTCGTGCCTGTTATTGTGGAAGTCTCAGTATGATGTATTACATTGGCACTGCAACCTCCCTCTCTCTTTTATCAACATGCCCCATTCAATCCTCATCCTTGGTTGGTGGTCATTCGTAGCTGTCTCGCGGCACCGGAAGAGCTCGGCGGGGAGAAGGACGCGGCTATGCATCCATTACTCTGCCCTCCAGTTTGGCAACCAATTGCATAAGTATTGATGCCTGACTCTGTCCCTGTGACATATCCTGGCCTACCCTTCGGCCGGCACTTGCTGAATGGTGCCAACAGATATAGACCAAGCCTTAGTAGCGTTTTGTATACTATGGTTCATAACAGACCAACATATCTCTTAGGTTGTAATCATTCGTCATACTGGTTGGTACCCAACGTTCAGTACTGCTTTGTCCTTATTTAACACATCCCATCCGTTATGTGGTATTCTCGCTTGTTATACCGGTACTGTTCTGCTCTATGACGAGCTTGCCAAGCTTTCGTCACCATGTATGTCATAGACCCTGACGGGGACATGATTCTTACTCTGAAGAACCCGTGTGCCCCATTCGCTGTGTGGTGCGAAGACGACGCAACAGCTTCTCCGGGACATCAGAACTCAAACAGCCTCGCCGAATGCAACAACGAAAACGAGCAGACCCCGATACCAAGCCTAGTAACGTTTCGTATTTCCTCCCGACACTTGTCTCTGGCGTCAGGGAGGACTAGGAAAATGCGGCACCAATGGGAACAGGAAAAGCAATCCGACGGACACACTCATATTTCTGTGGAAGATTGGGATAGTGCAGCACTTCTGACTGTTATGGACATAATTCATCTTCGGAATAGACGAGTGGCAAACTCTGTCACCCTCGAGCATTTGTCCCAACTAGCCGTCATAGTCGATTATTTCGAGTTCCATGAGGCTGTCGAGGTTTTTAGTAAGAGATGGATCAGCAATCTACAGCCTGAGATTCCGACGTCATACTGCCGAGACCTTATCCTGTGGATATGGGTTTCTCATGTATTTCAAGAAAAAAAAGTTCTTAAGAACGTCATTAATACTGCAGTCCAGCACAGCCCAGGACAAATGCAGAGTTTAGGGCTTCCCATTCCAGACTCCACAATAAGTAAGCCGCATACACACACTATTGATTCACTGCTTCATTAAACTATGGCTTATCTAACAATGCGCATAGACAAGGTAAATAAGCAGAGGAGGGCCGCAGCGGTTCAGATTATTGATGGACTCCGCACGCTCAGAGATGGCTTACTGGACGATACGCAGGGATGCTCCTATACATGTCGGTGCCTTCTTCTGGGTGCACTCATGAAGGGTCTGCAGCCTTACCACGTTTTTGATTCAACATCAGAACCTCTCTCGGGACATAGTTTAGTGAATGTGATCAAGAACATTCATGAAATACACACTCCCTCTTTTAAAAGTAATACTTGTAATTGTACTATGGATGGTTTAACAAGCTCTTTCCTAAATAAGGTTAAAGAGGATATTAAAATACCAATAGTGAGAAGATCTCCCTGGGGCAGCTGGGGTTAAGGCGCCTAGGATTGCAGAAGGGGTTCTTCAGATAGTTTATGTAATAGTAAGCTATCAATTATCACGTCTCCTTATCAGATCTAGTGGGAACTGATAGTGATTTGCTTAATGTATCCAGTGCTCGGAGCGGTTTAGGTAAAGACAGGCTATTAGCTTAGTGGGATACATTACCCCGCGAGATATAAGATAACGCCAATGCCTCGGCGGGAGCGGGGAGTAATTAATATTTTATTTTCAGCCCCACGCGATACCTCATTCAATCATGCATACTCAACCTAGGTTGTAACGCCCACGGGGTCCCTCACGACCCAGCATAGATCCTAGATGAAATCATCCCATTTATCCGAAGAAAAGATCCAGGGACTTTGGATCGGTGAATCGCTTATTGACTGCATTAGAGAAATATACGCATCGTCGGGGACGAGCACGAGTATTGGCGGAAAGGAGCACTAATGTGGGGCGGGGCCTCAAGTCTTAGCTGGGTACGAGATCCTATCTCATATACGTGGCGTCGTCTGCTAATACAGATACAGTTCGTCGACCGCGACGCCGGAGTGTGTGGCGTATTTGGCAACCAGGTTCAGCCATTCGACGCAAGAATGAGAGGGTTGATGGATGCTTTCCAGGCAGATGTATACCGGAAAGCGGGGAAGCTCACTTAAGGCTTCGAGAACAGACCACTCTTCAATCGGGACATAGAGTAGGAGTCGTAGATTCTACCGCTCATACGTCTCAATGTGTAGGTTATCAGGCTTATGCTGATATCATCACCAAAACGTTATATGCTATGAAGACTCTAAGTGACTTGGGGAATTATGATATAAGAATAAAGTGAGAATTCTTCTAACACTAAGTTGCCAATCCATCAGATTCTGCCTCTAGTTTCAACGAAACGTATCCGCAAAGTCTATTTTGATCTTTACTGCAATCATATATGATGCGTAGGCGGTAGACGTCGATTCCGACCCCACTGAATCCATGAACCCCTCAGGAATCATCATGCCCTAGATTTTCCCAATTATCCGCGCCGAAATTGAAGTCCAAGTTGAAATCAAAATTATGGCTGAGACTGGAATGGAAATCACCAAGGGTATCCCTCAGGATGCCAGGTTCCTCCGAGTGGTCCTGAACTACGCCCGATGCCATGGTGCATGGTAGAGAACCTTCGAACTTACCTAACAGACTGCCCAGAACTTTGTCCACCATCCGATGAAGATCCTTTCCGCCTTTATTATGATCTAGGATAATAATAGACTCGCTTGAGAACACATCGAGTTCTCTGTTCAGTAGGTTAGGCATCTCTCGACGTGCGAAATCCGTAAAGTCCCGGATCGCAGTCTGATCAGCATCCATTACAATATCTGCAAAAAGTTGGTTAGTTATTGATTTCTAACATGTTATTGTCGTGGCAACTTACAAGGAGATGGGTCGGAAGGCCTGGCCTCCGGACAGACCATCTTGTATATTTGGAGCCATTTCTCATGTTCACCTACGCCTTTCAAGCCTTTTCTACTACGTAGAATGTCCTTTTGTTCTTGATTGATAGCATAAAGGGGCACTCGCTTATCAACAGTGTCACACGGTGGATCGGAGCGCTGGTGCCTGTTCAAAGTTGGCCACCCGTCGAAGGTATCACCACAGCGTGTACACTGATAGACTAGATGTTGCCTGTATAGATGCTCCCTGCCTCCTAGTTAGTACTAAATTATTTAAAGAATGAGAAATGGTCTTAATTACTTGACCCGTGCCGTATCCCGTAAGGTCCTTCCTCTACAGCGTGGGAACTTGTGAGGGTATGCCTTGTGAAACGGACAGGCAAACAATGATGCCGGAATCTGCCTCCTTTCGGCTGAATGCGAGTTACCTTCGGGAACTCTTGGTAAGTTTCTCGACCGTTTTTTCGGTGGCTCAGGTATTTCTAAGCTGGTATCCTCCTCCTGTGGCTCTGGTGTGACTATCGTGATAGCGCAAAGCTGGAGAGTTAGCGTTGGACTTCTCTCTTCGTGCCTGCTGTCGGACTCGGAATGACCGCCATAGCTGGTATCTTGCTTAACTAGCCACTTAATGAATTGACGGAAAATAGCAGCTGCAAGAGCAGGCTTGCTGATGGACAGGGCTCCGGATTCCTGCACATATGCTGAAGTGGGAGTGCGAGTAGTACCACATCGACGGCAATAGGCGTTTCTTGAAAAGTTGAAGTAACAGCAAGATTCGTTTTCACATAGCCAATCTCCAGGGAAAGAGATAAAGCGACTTCCAGTGCCAACGTTCCTATCGCAACTATCGCGATGTGGAATAGAGACCATAACTAGCGGGTCACGCCCAGGTTTTCGCGTCGCATTTTCTCGCGAGATGGTAGTTGCTTTTGCAGACGAGCACTGAAAGCAGACGGTTCGCCATCGGCGGTTGGAGTAACCACATGAAGGGCATCTCCAATTATCACGGCGGGGGTGCCATTTTCTCTGAGATGAAGACATACTAACATCTTTTCGACCATTTCCGATATATATGCTGCGAACGGATGATTTAGCCATTTCATCTGCTGGTAAGGGTGCTTGAAAACTGTGCAGCAGAAGTTGGTGGCATCAAAATTGTAATAATTGAGAAACTGCTGCGGAAAGGTAATTATAAATCAAGTTAAATAGGATATATGTCATTTAAACATTTTAGAAGAGATGATATCAGTTGTATCAAACTGGTAGATCGCACGTGTAAACACACCATAAGTTATGCGCAGAGCGTATAACGCAATGAGAGTAATGCAATCACTTAGAATCTAGAGGCGTGGCCTGCATATCTATCTGCAGCATGCATGGTGCTTATCGTTCTTGTTGGCTGGATAATTTTCGCATTGTGGGTAGTTCTGAAGATTTGAAGGCTTGGAATACATGCTACCAGTCCACGAGCAGTCCAGGGACTCTCCCAGCCAACGGGGACACATACGGGGCATTGGCGCTATGAGTTGGCTCCCTACGATTTCATCTGCGATTGCCACGACAATTTAAATTGAGCGCTTATTAAGAGCGATGTCGATGGTATCGAAACCGCCCATGCTATCCGAGACTAAATGCGGTTATTCAACGACTAGAAGCTGCTTGTGACGAACCTATACTTAGGCTTAGTAAGTATAGCTTCATAAAGGGGGTCTTGATTTTAAGGTAACAGTAATTGTAGAGATCAAGTGTAATCA